>CM017563.1:52477429-52524160 GCA_007844125.1 Sinonovacula constricta | reverse complement strand
AGTTGTGACACTTGCTTTGTTACGCTATTTCTCGGCAACGGCTAATTCGATTTTTACGAAACATTATGGGAACCATCAATACTAAAAGGAGATGCACATACCATTGGCATGTTCCATTCTGACCGTTAAAGGCAGAGTTATGGTCCTTGAATTGTATTTCGTTTCCGCGCTATTTTTCGGCAACTACATCAAATGTCATAACTTTTTGCAATGGCTCATTTTTTCTTTAATCAAGATGATAACTACAAGCTATTTATTAATTTTGTAAAAAAAAAAATTGATTTCGTCCACTATAGTTTTATATAAATTCCTGACTTAAACCTTTTTCAACAAACCCTGATAGAGGCCGATATACTGTATGTGACACAGTATGTTCCTTTTTGTTTCAAATCACTTTGATATAGTTCAAATATCTGTACATGCTCTTCCTTGCTGACTCAATGTTTTTTAAAATTGTTTTTAAAGCATTCAACTTTCCGGTTTGAATGACAATTTCAACTCACCTTAACTATATGCGGATGTTCATAATATGTATATAAATATTTTTTAAACGCAGAGATGCATTACTAAACCATTACTTCCATGATAACTTGCGTGTTAAAATAGGAAATATAATTATAAACTACACATATTTAGGCAAAAAATATGAATTGTCCAGGTTCTATCTTGTTTTACTTTATTTGTAGAGTCTGTGATAAGGGCTGAAACACACACACACACACACACACACACACACACACACACACACACACACACAAACATCAACACACACAAATAAGTGTCCAGAAGGGAGCAACATATATATAAAACTAAAAATAATATTTTTTGTCGAGTTATGTTTGGCTTACAATTGATCAAATGTGCATGGTAGCAATAATTGGTATTAAAAGCTAAAATTATGTCCCCGCATCGCGGTATACGAATTATAAATTGAACAGTTGAAGCATTCCAAAGTTACTGGATAACTGTCTTAAATGTAAAGATTCATTGTATTACAATTTATTTGTATTTTTGCGAACATGTTTCTCTGTACAATTGTTCTGAACACTACCATCCTTATGGTGGCCAGATACCTGTAGGCTTAAACATATTCTATGCATAACTTTGCAAAAAGTAACATAGTACATATTGTATCGTTGATATAGGTTAACATTATATAAGGTTTCTTAAGTTATACATATGTTTACAAACTACAATAACAAATCAAAATAAAATAAAAATATGATCCTACATCTTCGTGTAATAGACATTAAATAAAGAAGAAGAGGTACATTTGTGTACCAATAATCTCTGTTTATTTGACAGTTGCTAAGAATTAATGTCTCCTGGAATAGAAAGTTATTGCGTCTCGTATCGAACCAAACACTAGCGTTATAACGGGCACACTTGTGCGATAGTCCAGTCTTTTTAAGAGGCCATTAAAATAATTCTGCGACGTATTCCTGTTTACAGTATGTGACTTTTTTATGTATTCAAGATAATATTAGTTCTATTTAAACGTTTTAAATTACATTTTTGTTGCAGATTAAAACAATTTGATACACTACTATGAAATTAAATGTTTATTCGGATGTTAACAGCGACCACATTAGACTACTTTTATTTTCTTAAGATGACTTATATAACATAGTGTATTTTTCCAGCGTACTCATGTCTTTGAACACAGCTATGTAGTTGTTGCAATCCAAATTTAGCAATGGAGACCATTTTCAATTATATTAACAGCTTTAATTTAAACACCAGGAACTTATATTGGCAATTTCTTTAAAGGAAAATAAAGTGTTGCAATATAATAAGAAGTACAGAATTTCAGTGAAAAGGTAAAAAAATAATTTGAAGTTATTCGAATTTTGTCATAAGGTTTTAATCAAACCTTAGAAAATATTGGAAGTATTACAGAAACTATTCTCCCCCTCCCACATTTGCATTGTATTGAGAGGATAGTGGATTTAGTTGCAGTGTGAAATTTCGATTTAACGCCGCTTTTAACAAAAGACAGATACAAATATTTCAATCACTGAAACTTTCGTTAACGTTATTAAAAGAAAAATGATCAAGAGCCTCTCAAGATAAAATATTCTGCTTTAAGGAGATCATTTGAAAAAAAAGGTATTTGTTATAAGTGTATGCGTTGTTGTTTGAAGTAATATTGTTGTATCTTGATTGAAATTTTATTCACTGACATCTTTCATTACTTGATTTATTACTTATCAAGCTATATGTGTTTGTGTAAATGTTTGCACGCTTCATATTTATACTAAAAGCTAGAGTCAAGTAGCAGGATTTTATATAGACTTTTTACTTGAAAATAAAGGAATAATATTATAATTTTAACAGTTATAGGTAATTGACACAATTAAATCTTAATGTAATCTTCACTCGCAATAAATAACTGCTATCTTATTTGCCATACATTTTCAAACAAACAAATAAGGCACGATTAACCAAAATATATGTATCATAACTTAAAATTAATATATCTTTTTACTATAATATTCCTTGGAGTCAACTCAATGTTTGACATATATAATAATCTATAACCATTGTAATTAAACCTTCTGAGAGAAAATGGTACGATAGGCTTGTTTTATTTTCTCGGATTGATCTTAATTAGAAACTACAGTCACTGCTTGGTGTTTGTTTGACGCTTGCCACCTTGTAAAAAAGTTATAAAATGAGATTATGGGTAGTTTCCTTGCTCTAGTTAAACTAGAAAATGCATTTTTGCTAAAAAAGATGTCTGTTTATGTCCATTTAGAGATAACATTTAATTAAAACACTTTAAATTGTATTTTCAAGACATAGTTTGTGTGCGCGTGTGTGTGTGTGTGTGCGTGCGTGCGTGCGTGTGTGCGGGTGTGTGTGTGAGAGAGAGAGAGAGGGAGAGAGAGAGAGAGAGAGAGAGACAGAGAGAGAGAGAAAGAAGTGGGGTAGGGGTACGCTTGATCAAGTTTTGAAGCAAATTATCGAGGTATCATCTGCTGAATAGACATAGTTTCAGTATAATAAAACAAGACCGATTTTTCTGGAATTTATGACGTTATCTCCGTCAGCTTTTGAAGAATTTGATCGAATGGACAGAATGTAATCATTAACATTTCCAAAACTTTTATCTATGTCAGGCAATATTGATATCTTATTGTGTTTAGATTCAAGGAGACACAAAAACTATGAACCTGTGAATTTTTAATGGACTTTCTTTAAGAATGTCGGATGAAGCCAAATGCAAAATAACGTATTCAATTTCCGGAACATTTATTTATCAGCAAGCCGGTTTATCGCATGCAGCCATCAATACATTGTGTTTTTCATAAACATTGAACATTTTTCTTAGAGGCTGCTTTTCTTTTCTTTATTTTTTTTTTGAAAAATACGATATGCTTCTAAAGACATTTTTTTAGAATTGAAAAGTGAAAACAACCGTTTTTATGTAAAGCTGTATAAGCATGGATCCAAACTGAAATTATGTTATATATTTTCTTCTTTCTTTCTACTCGAAATCTGTGGATACATATTTTGGGGTAACCAATAGCTATTTTCTCTGATTTTATAGATGGTTTATGTAAATTAGAATATATGACAAAGTCCTATGAGTATTGCAACATATACCAAACTCCGAAAAGTCGCAGAACAAAGGTATGTCACATGCAAGCCAAGCGAAAAGTAATAACAAATCTGTGATGAGTCATTTAAGGAAAAGAGCAAACCCGACAGTTACCGCCTTGGAACGGTCAGTCGGCAATATGGAAAGGAAGAAGAAAGGAAGCGTTACAACAAATAAAAATTATCAACAGTATTTATTTTTAATTAATCCAGCTTTCCTGGTTTATCGTCTCTTTCGTGTCTTGTTAAACGTTAAGTCACTCTGTTTATGTGTCTGTTTAACTTATTTGATAATAACACAACATTCAAACAAGTTCAAATGCTGTATGACTCACGCATCAGGTTCGTAGAAAATATTCTCTTAGAAATTGCGCTTTTATTTAAACCGTTATTGTAATAAAAACTTATCATTGCTAACTGACCAATTAAGAATCTAGCAACAATTTATTCCATCTCTTCTGACACAGGTAACAAATAATATGAAAGCGCTTTCATGTATAGGCAAGAACCATTTGAAAACACCATTTTCCTCCTGATCCAAGGATAACAAAATGCGATATTAGAGAAAATAGACGCAATAAGCTTCGTTAAAGAATGACACTATACAAATTTTGCCCTTTCTCTACAAGCTTTTAAGTTTAGGGAAATAAGATTGATATTTGATAAACCCGTGGTTTCTTAACGGACAACTTTAGCACATCTATACTGCAAAACATTAAAACAAAAGTTTTCTATGATGAAAATGCAAAGCCTGGAATTGACCCAGTTTTAGTAAAGAACTTGCATTGCTTTCGAATTACACGATATCTGAAAGGCCGTTGAGTCTAAATGAAAACAATCACTTTATGCCAATATTTTGATCAGTGGCACTAATGGATCTTCATCGGTTTAGCGTTATATAGGTAAGGCAATTGGGCGGTCATTGTCCTTTAGCTGTAACTTTGGAATGCTATCATTTATTATAATGCGTAACGTCATCTGTAAATTAATCCTTGGTATGTATCATTAACCTATAACCACTTCAGATTACCTCATTTTTGTCCTTCAAAATTGTAAAACTTTGTTTTAAATAGTTTTAGTGCTTTTTGTCTTATGAAGTCATTAAATAGTTCTTATTGTACGTTATTTGTTGAATGGTTGTTGTTGTTTTTTAATTTAAAACTGATCTCCTCTAAGCAAGTGTTTTGTTACCGATTGTGTATTTATTAGCGAATGTACACATTGTACATAGACTAGATAGTTAGTTGTATTTATCGTATTTTTGTTTATGAAGTGTATTCCTTGCTCAGTAGTATTCTACCTATGAATGTTCTAACTGTAAGTTGTCTCTTTTGATGAGAAAAAACTTCAGAAAGTGCAAGATCGGTCATTGTGCCGACCAACCGTTTTAAGACTGTAACTGATATTTTACATTTTCTTGTGTGTATAAGTTTGTGTGTGACTGTGTCTAGTGGTAGTTTAAATTTTGAGTCAATGTAGTAATTCTATTAGGAAAGATAATTTTATATTTTTCTATTGAGCAAAATATGATTGTTACAATGAGATAATAAAATGGTTTATTAAAAATAAGGGACTTTCGTAAATAAAAAACAGAAGTGGAATTTAATTGATCCATATTATTCTAAAAGTTTATGTTGTTTTAGGTATTAACAACCCAACCCGGACAATTATCACTTTTGTTTAAATTATATTTGAAATATTTATTTGTTCTCATTTTTGACAACGTCGATTTTAATCATTAATTTTTCGAAAGCGACATTTACGTGTAGTTTTTGTTTTTGTCTCTCTGACACCTTATGGCTTATATTTTAATCAAAGTTTATATGTGTCGTAAAATATCTCCTTTTCTACTTTTATCCTTACGCCGGAGGGTTTTTCGCTCGGTAGGAGACGCATTTACATCAATACAAGAGACGTTTATTCCGATCATCTGTCAAATAAAGAGAAACATTATTTGGCCGCTACTGCTGTGATAGAGAGTCCTTTTGCTGTTTGGGATACGTGTATTTATACTTTTATACTTTTATACAAAGGCAAGAATATGTTCGCATGAAAGGTATGCACACGGTGCTCATTTTCAGACTAACGTAAGGATTTGGGCAAGGAATTACATAAATCGTAGCATTACGTGTGTCCTTGAAGCAAAGTTCGAATTAAGCAAGATTTCTTAAATAAAAACTCTTTACTACTGTTGTTGACATACACGAAAACCAGAGAAACTAACTATCAATGTACACATGCTACACAACCAGACCATTCATCTTTTAATTGTCCAAGACATATCATACCAGAGTATGTTTTAATACAAGGAATCGACATAAACTGAGACAGACTTGACAATTCAATGTTATTGTACCTATCACACCATGTCAGATACGCCGTTATTGTTAAAGAAGTAGACTCGTATGCTGTCTGTGGCAAATAGTCATAATAAATAAATAAAATGATAAATTTATTAATAAAATACTTTAAATAGTTTTACTCATGGAAACATTTTCTTAACAATAACATTCTTCTTAATAACTTTTACTATAGTAATGACAGCCGCCTGAATGTTAAACGCAGATTAAAACGAAAGCAATTTTTGTACAAACGAAAATTGAAGAAGTCTACGTTACAATTCACATGTTCATATTCATTACAGAATTCTCATTATAATTCAATATAAGGAATACAAATGTATCTGTGTGGCCGATAATAATAACCCTATTACCTCCAGTTATGATATTCGTCAATATAAACATATCCCTGACTCAACCTGGAGAAGTTATAATGAAAGTAGACTAAAAACAACGGTTCCCATGGTTAGGCGAAAATAATCTCATGCATTTTGCTAATAAGAAAAATGATTATTGTTTAATGAAAATCACTGAGAACCTTTGATGTTCTTTAATGTAATAAGGTACTCCGTTATGTCAACACATCCTACATGTTCAGAACAAATTTTAAATGAATTACTGCCTTTTTAACATTTTATAAAATCTCCAACACTTTCATAAAGAATTTTGTATACATGTATTTCAGCATTCACGTGCAAAAGTTATCATCCAGACAAAAGAGACTTATAAAATACATATAGTATGAAGACAAGTTTAAATGTATGATCCTTAACGAGTTATATTTTTGGATCTATTGTTATTACTTCAATACAGTAGCGTTATTTCCATATATGGTGACAATTATCTTAAATATGTTTACCCCTGATTTATGGGATAAATCTCTGAAGGAGTCCTAGATAAACCTTTCCCAGTAAGGAACAGCGGAGAGGTTCTGTGTTTAATTCGTCTTGTACAAAACTACTCAGACTGAATCTTGTCTCAGGAAATGTGATTTAACGGAAATAAAATTGATTAAAAGTATCGGAAATGGTCTTCTTTGGAGTTCTTTCTAAATTACATTATGCTATTAGATCACCGCTGGAACACCTCATTCGTGTAATATATAAAAGGTTGCAATGGGTGTGTATTAACAATCTTTTATTTAATAACTTTACGTTATTACTCCTATGAAAAAAACACCTGCCACGTTAAAAGACACGACCTGCTTAAAAATAGTATCAATATCTATATAAAAGTGATAAAGATATAAAGCCCGCATTTGAAGTTAAATTTGATTGGCTAATATGGCAGGGCCAAAAGAAATCTATAGATTTCAACAAGAAGCTCTGGGAAATGGCAGCCATTTTTTAATTTGGTCTATGTGTAGACACCGAGAGGTTGCATACATTTATGAAACAAAATATTCTCAGTTTTCAAACATTCGCGGCATGAATTGGTAGTTTTTAACCGAATGTGTTTAAGTTTACAAAGTGAAGATTTCACAAAAACACAAACAACCATTTTCCGACTTAGATTAAAGCGATGTATTGTTATTTTTACAGTTGTTCTTTGTTATAATTTAGTATTAAATGTGAAATGTTAAAAGTATACCTAGTTATTTAATAAAATTGCTTCGGCCTCGTGCCAATACGACTGCCCTCGGACAAATAAAAGGCCAATATCAACAGGTCAAATCACTTATTTATTAAAATATATTTGTCGATCTTAATGCACATGGGCTTACTACACTGTTATTGGTCAGCAAGACACAACTCCAGACCAATTCTGCGCCTGAATCTGTCTAGACCCCCACCACCCACATGCCTTCAACAAACCCATTACTGTCCACTGTAAAGGCAAATCAGTTTACATTCTAATTGTTATTCCTTTATCGCATATCGGCGCTCTATTTAACCAGACACAATGGATCCTTGTACATGTCTGGTTATACTGTCGGATCAATAAAGTAAATGTCTTTCTAAGTACAATGCCCTGTCCAAATTTGCTTTCGCTGAGATATTGATAAAGACAGTTAATTGGTAAAAATACTAAGACGTCTCTCTATGCCGTCCGAAAATACAGCTCGGTTAATTGTTTTACAGAACAAGTCAACAAATTTAAGATCCCCTCTTCCAGAAAGGACATAACTACAACAAAGAACGTTACTTGAAACACGTTCAGCCGATGTCATGTCTATAAATGTTACCTAAAACACATTCAGCCGATGTGAAATTAAATTAATTACACAGAATATGCAATCTGCGTTTCGAAATCGAACGATACAATATATAAATACAGGAAAATTGTCGATAGCTAAAGAAAATTAGCTTGATTTCGAGACAATTAACATAGTGTTTGTTATACTTTGGATTATAACATTACTTTACACTTACACTTAATACTACACTTGATACTTCCTACTTCAATTCTATTCAGCTCTACTAGGTTACTACAACACATTGCAGGTATTTGGCATAGTTCTTCGCATAACAATTTACTATTCCCATCATACGAATACAAGTTGGATATCATTGTTTCAAATACCGTATTTTTACTTTATTTTATGACGCCATTACTTGGTTCTAAAATCACGCCATCGCTTGGACTGATTCGTTTCAAATTGATTTTCTTTTGTTTTTGAGAAAAGCTCCAGGAAATGCGTTGTAAAAGCTTGGTTAACCCAGTAAGGCGATCGGTCGGTTTTTTGCCGACTGGCAATGCCAAGGCGGTAACTGTTTGGTTATCTCCATTTTTAGCTATTTCTCATCTTGTGATTTCTCATGTAAACATGTGTCAAGTATTTTTTACACATTATGATATATGTTATAATACCCATATGACCATTTTATATATTTATATTTTGATAACTTGATTCTGCCAATAAGGCTGAGTTTAATACTATAATAATATATGTCGTAAAACATATTTGAGAGATAAAGAAGAAACATTTTCTAAAAATATATAAATAAAATAATTAAGAAATGTTCATTTGTTCTTTTCTTTGCGATTTAGGTTACATAGAAAGATATGAAAATGACTGTAAATTACCATATATATAAAAATTTGAAGTTCATCTAGATAAAGGCACACCCACGAGTTAATAAGAAAGTGACATACACTGAAAGGACACATTACACATATAGAAAAAAAATCACAACAGTTACAGTATTTTAACGAAAAGTCAGCAGTCAGTACAATACGTTATTATGTGTGTTGTATGCATATCCTTAATGTCAATATGGCTGTTTATGATCGAATGTTTATCATAGATAGTTACTTTACATATATAAACAGCAATTGACGTTTGATGCAAAGCATATGTCAACTAATTAGTTAATGATTAATTTAATTGATGTGTTAATTTATTATTCGATATACGCATCACATCAAAGTTATATGAATAACAGAGAGCTACAAAGTATATATGTACATACTAAGGGGGGTTAGTAAATGTAAAAATGTTATATAAACAACATTAAATTGATATTAAAATCATTTTGTGCTTGAATGCTTGTTTAACAAATAAAGACAAAAAAACATTTAATCGTAATGACATGCGCTGGAATTACAACTGTGGTCTGATAATGCGGTGGGGTGATGCAACAAATACAGGAAATTGTTTTATCTGATTATGTTAGCAGAACAACATTAATCAGACACATACCAAGTGAAGTTTACTCTTTTAACACTTTTGGAAACACGTTTCACGTTGTTGTTGTCGTCGTCGTCGTCGTTGTTGTTGTTTTCCGGCTCTTGGCAGGACGTCTTGAATAACACACGTTCCAGCATTTTCCACATACCTGCTTCAAGTAAACATTATTTCCGAATAAACTCAACAAAGAAAGTAACTTTACTTCTTGCTAAGTCAAAATGTGATGCTGTGGATTCCCTTTAATCTCTGACTAGATAATTATTGAAAAATAATAGCCATTAACATGATTTTAATATGCACGTATTCTCATTTAGCGTACGCGTGTGTGTTTGCCAAATATCCGGCCCTAGAGCTGCCTATCTCACCAGGACAATTAATTAAATGTATAAAGGCAGCTTAAGGCGACATTTGAATAAAGGTGGGTTAAATCATGTACACAGTAAGTAAATGACAAAACCAAAGTTACATTACAACATTCCCTCTCTTCTGGTTTCTACGTCAGTCATAAGCACCGGCTTAGCATTTTAAATATATTCTAATCAACTTACATGAGTGTACATGAGTGTACCACATCGGGCAATCTTTCTGCTCGGAGAGTATTTCCAATATACCTTGATATCTGACTACGTGGGATCCTTAAAGCTTTTACGACTTACATAAATCATGATTAAGCATATGGATAACACGGCATGAATATTGGATGTGCAATAAAACATGAATTATGCATGTACTGCATGTACTGTTTCGATGGGAATATGTTTCAAAGATACTTGCCAAGCATATTGTTGTATCTGGTTATTATATATTTCTCTGTGAAATACTGTTTAACAAAATGAAACTGTGCTTGAGTTTTTTTGGGTATGGTTTGTGATACAATGTGCATGATAGTCTCTAGCTTTATACAATCTCGTTTACCACTTAAATGATCACGAAGTTTATAATAATTACAAACAAACATTATAAAACCTGTCCTATTATCACTGGCGATCATAAATCAACCGAATCTGGTCATTTGGTATTAAATACATCTTGCAAATGAAATGGACAATATGCAGATAACTCTCATTCTCACGATAAAACCTTAAGAAAGTAAGAAAGTTCAACGTTAACATTTATGTTGTTTTCAAAATGCATTAGCAGATTGTTTGTTGTGGGGTATTTTTGTGTGTTTGGGCGGGTGGGGTGGGTGGGTTGTGGGTGGGGCTCGGTCATAAATTACATACATTAAAATATGGATAAATGGAACATACATAAATATTTTGTTATTTCTGTTTAACTGACAATTATGTCTACAAATGTAGCGAAATCATGCATTTAAGTGCAGGAATAGCAGTTCTTTTGTTATCACTTGACCAAGTACCATAAAACGAAATAGTACGATATTTTCACAATATTTCACGTGAGCGTAATCTGAAGAACAAGAAACAACAATAAAGATTAAAATAGTAATTTTTTATGGATATTTGTTTTACCGGTTTGGCCTAAAATTGTCTCTGTGCAATGTCCGCCTGTTGAAGTAAGTAGCTAAGTAAACAAGTGTGGTATTGTTGTAATACGTAATAACTGTCCTTAGAGACACGCGGTACATATGTCTGAACAAAAAGTTACTAAGGAAGTAACCGGTTTAAGTAGTTACTTTACTTAAATACCACGCTTGAAAAAAACATTTCTCAACAAAAATCTCAAATTTGAGATTTTATCTCAGTTCAGTTTAGAATCAAATTGCCTGCAAAAACATTTTTGAGAAAAATCTCAACTCAAATCTTGAGATTTTGCTCAAATAATTGAGAACGCTCTGACGCTACCTCAAAGTAGAAGAAAGATGCTGCTGTTGTCAGAAGATGAAGGAGAATTCAAATAAGTAATAAAAGTGTTTTAAAATCGCTTCAAACTAGCATCTATGACGATGATGATGTTGCAATTGCTAGTGTGCATTAGGTTTCTAGCGACAGGTGCATTTTTCCGTCTGGTCGACGACTTTGCCCGATTCAACGGTCAGTCGATGAGTACACCGAGTTTGCAGAGCCCTTGCGTCTATTGCTATGCCGGTTGTAACTGTCCTGAGAAGCAGTCAACATTGTTAAAAGACAAGTCTTCGTGTTTGTCGTTAGTAAAATTTCGTATTTGCTTTTTATACATTAAATAAACTCGACATAAGAAACAAACTTTGCGAACGAACGTCACCGGAACAATTTTTTGTAAATAGGCAGCTTATGTCTACTATAAATCTCAATCTCAGCTGAGAATTTTCTCAAATAGTTTTATGCAAGGCGAAAATCTTAACTGAGCTGAGAAAAGCATAATTGAACAAGATCTGAATCTGAGGAATGTGCTATATTATGTTATTTATTGTTCCTTTGTTGTACATGTCAAATTAATACTTTCTACTATCATTAAAGTAAAAAGAAGTTCGCGAAAAAAAACCACCCTATTTTTAACAATCTCATACAATTTAATAAATATTGAGGCTGAAATTATCTGCATTGTAAATAACGTTTGGGCTTATTCTGACTTTTTTTATCTATTATACATTTGAATAGTTATTTCTTTTTAACCATTATGTGAAAGAAGTTAATAAGTTGTTTCCACTTGACCATTTGTTGCAGTCATAAACGTGGAACTGTACCACCATCATATCTACCGATGTTTTGAGTGAAACTATTTGCTCATGTGTGTTCCCAAAAGGCGCTATGTGATGTTTGTATCTCTTTACTATTATAACCTTATCTTTTTGCTTTTCTTCTTTTATATATAAGATTTAAATAAACAGCTGTCTAAATAAACATAAAGAGAATAGTTTCATTTTTTCCTATAAAACATATGTATTCGCTGTATTAGCCATAATGGGTAATTGACATTGCAAGTAAGCCTGATTTCAAATGTGTACAAAATCAAGCTATTGTTGTCGCATTGAAAGGAAACAAATTTCTCGATAGACTACAATAATAGTTGCGATGCTTTGATATATTTTACGACCAAAGGTCATGTTAAAAGAAATATGTCAACTTCCTTTAAGTATGCAACATATACTAATATTTTAAAAGGCACAAGACAAAGCAATTCACATACAAACCAGATGCAAAAGAATAAACAAAAAGAGCAAAATTAACAGTTACCGTCTTTGAGCGGTCAGTCGGCAAACGGTACCGACTGGGGTGCTTAAACTGGTAAACTTTGTTCGGGGTTTCTTAACTGCAAGCAATGACAAAAATCTATTTGAATGTCTAAAATATCCAAGCACTGACGATAAGACGCAAGCGAAATTACGTTATTCCGCAATAGTAGTAATGGTTTGAACAGTTATTTGTCTCAAACTAGTATCACTATCCAATCTCCCTCACTATTGCTATCTTGATGTTTTTCCTTTACTCTTTTTCTATCTTTCTCTTCCTCTTTTAACATCTTTTTCGATCTCGACTTTACTCTCTCGCTCTATCTATCTATCTACCTGCCTGCCTGCCTGCCTGCCTGCCTGCCTGCCTGCCTACCTACCTACCTACCTACCTACCTACCTACCTACCTACCCACCCACCCACCTACCTACCTACCTACCCACATCTGTTACATACCTTTCTGTCTCTATGTCTGTCTCCATGACTCTTTCTCTGCCTCTTTTTATCTTTCTTTCTCTGTCTGTCAGATACCTACACACTTACATATAAACATACATATACAAATATAATTTCATATACACTATATGCGTTTGTGCTTGTGTGTGAGCGGTCGTGCGTGCGTTCGTGCGTGTGTGCGTATGTTCTTGTGTTTGTGTGCGTGAGTACATTAAGCCTTTCTTTCTTTGCTTTTTCAGAAACTCGAATAAGACAACTGCTCAACCACAAATTATAGCTTCAGTTATTCAGATAGTCCATCGTGCATATGACACAGCGACGACGAGCGGAAGTCCCAGGAGAACAATATATATTGGAAATAATATCGCTGTTCTATATGTGTTGCTGTTCTATTTGTGTTCAGAACCGCAATCTGAAAAAACTTGGGGGTTTTCTTTAGAGATAAGTTTATGGAGCCTATTTAAAAATCAAAATCATTCTCATATTAATATTATGTAGCAAATCACAAAGTTCACTAATGTGAGTGACACTAATTGTAAACAGGCAGGGGCAAATATGAAAAAAATGTATTCGTCCTAATTACCTCTTAATCACCTATACAAAATACACATTAGTAATATATAATTACACATTGCATATAATAGCGTATAACATGTATATGTGCATACACAAAATATTTTTTTTAATTTCATACGAATATATTAAGTTATTCTTAAATACTTAAACACACATTTTCTATCGATATAGTCATGTACAACATTCGGGATTAGACATTTTTTCTTATTTATGCCAGCTAGCATTTCCTCACAATATTTATATACACATATGCCGCTCCCACATCCTTCTCTCGCACACACACTCACCACTACACACTTCACAGGCAATCGCACTTATATAACTCCGTATCATTATTGTACACAGATAATATATAAAGAGAAATACAAGCTTTCAAAATTTAATTCTCCTCTCCATCTGCAAAGTAATCAAACGAAACGAACAGAATCATAGCCATTTCCAAAAATGTCACACAAAAAGATTCAACAAGGACGTGAAACCATCTGTAAAGTATGTTACTTGTAACTCTTCGGGTAAAAGTGACTGTTTGAATGTTCGTATTTAGCAATGGTGGAAAATTATTGACATCAATGGATTTGAGTGGAGCCTGATAATTGTTTTTAATTTTAAATAACTTTCCCCTAACATTTTTTAGAATTTCTACTTTCTACTATCCTTTTCTGACGAAATTCCTCAATGATCTTTAAACAATTTGAAATGTGTGCATGTAAAATGTGTGTTTAGAAATCAAGTTAAATGCTGGTCTCAACTGGTCTAAAACAAACAAATAATTAATAATATCATCTGTAATCCTTTTAACGACTCTGAAATATCCTGACAATTGCATTTGATTAATGCCCGAAAAAACTATGTGAAATTCTCTATTCTCCCAAAAATTATTTCCAATTCTATTAGATAACAAAACATGACAAAAACTGTCATGGGAAACAATTAAGGTTATTGTGATAAAATTCAAATCTTGTTCTTAAAATGTATTTCAATTGTCTGAATTAAAGTCTTCTGGCATCGACGGAATTTGAACTACAGACGGGCCATGTATTCCGTCTTGTAATGTCAAAAACTTCGTCTCTCAATAAATGTATGCGTCTGTATGATTTAATAGAACCGGTTGAATTCTAACTTCGGAAATATATTTGTAATATCAAAACATGAACAAGACAGCTTTATTGTTTTGGCTAAATGTAATACTTTAAATAACATACCGCAATCTTGTCTGTATTCCAACACATGTAAAGATGTTTGTTTAATTACTAGACGAAGGTTTAGCATGGTTTTATTGAACTAGCTCTTATTACCTTTCGACGATGTTATCCTCTAGCATTGAAGATTGAGTTGTCTTGTATAAACAAAGCCACGAAAGTCGTGGACTTAAACGGGTTCTTTTACCAGTTTGTTAACCGTGAGCAGTTTCCGGAAGCATGTGAATAGGCATGACTACCAGCTCAATATTGCAAAATAATATAGGCATGAAAGATAACATGACAAGGTACACTGAGGTGTGACATTTAACAAAGGTAGTAAAATACAACATTTAGCGCTTTAGAACATGCTTAAGGACCAGGAAGCTAGAAAAGCAAATAACTTACAATCAATGCACTCTGTATAAATGCATATAAAGCACATTTTCAAAGCATACACTAAATCACATATAATTCTTTTTCAGGTTTGTTCTTGTTTGTTTATACCACCAAACTCGCAAACTAAAGGCCACCACGAAATGCACTGTCACAGAAACTGCCAATCGTCGCAAGCACTGAAATCAAATATTAGAATTTTCTCGGTTTAAGCACTCAGAGAAATTAAAAGTTTTGTTACATTTCTTAATGAGTAAGGTTGACGCGGTATGTGTAAGTGTGTTGCTCTCTTTCAGTGCTTTAAACAACCGTAATTTCCTTTTAATTAACTCACAAGAGTCACACATTTAAAAAGAAAACTTAACTAAATTTTCCATTTTAAACACTTATGTTTCAAGTCAAATAATAAGGCATACGGTATGTAAAAAAATCAAGAGAAATAAGTGACGGATAGATGGAATGAGAAAAATGAACTCTGTAACCTTACAAATGATTTACACTTAATTTTACTACCTACTTAACATAAACATTTTATTACAAATCCACTTGGAGGCTTTTTGCTCCAAGTCTCGCAGTATTTTAACAATTTATCTTCACATAATCATCGGTCATTTTTGTTAAATCCACTAGTGATCATGAATGATCATACCAAACTTGCATAGCTATTTTCCTTTCGCTTTTCTCTAGCTGAAATAGTCACTTAAATAAATATGTAGTCACTTACCAGCCACATCATGCGAGGAACTTAATTATTACGAAAAGCTATACTTGAAAGGGACAAAGCCGCCGAAAGTAGTTTCATAGAAACCAGATTGGTTTCCAAAACACAATAAAACTAATTGAACTGAAGTGAAGACATTCATCAGACATTTGAAATGAAATTAAATTCCCCATCCTAAATGACAAGAAAACACAATCAACATTTCGTCTGATGGAAACTGCACAGAGTATAACCATCAAAACGTGGCAAATGACTTGTGGCATCTAATTATATATTTTGGATCTATATAAAAATGTTCATTTTAATAGGATTCATGGCCGCTTTAATCTTTACACGGCTGTACAAGACAACGTTTATAGTTTAATTTGATTTCTATTTTAAACATAACCTAAAATTAGTAGAAATAACTGTCTTTATTATTATTATTATTGTTATTTTTATTATTATTATTGTTATTATTATTATTATTATTATTATTATTATTATTATTATTATTATTATTATTATTATATTGTTAGCTGCTGCTATAATTTTTATATATATCGTTACATTTCACAATTTGTTTATAAACCCATGAAGCCTTTCCAAATAACAGTTGATTGACGATTGGGTTTCTTTATGCTAAAATTATTATTTGTATGCTGATAACGTTTGGGTGAAGTATGTAAGACATACTCTTTACAGTGTAAAGTACAAGCACCACTTCTGGTCTTGTCAATTATTTATGTTTCAAATCGCTATGCATAAAAGCCAAAGCTCGTAAATAAGATATGCAAGTGAGTGGTAAGTTTCGAGTCACCATCAGGATGAGAGAATACGTTTATTCGTCTGAGAGTCAGGACAAAGAGATAGCTAATGAAAACCTCGTAAATAGTCATACACATCTTGAACGTCTCAGCATTATTTATCAACAACATGCTGATGTCGTTTCCTTAAAAGCTTACTACACTGGACACTAGAAAAATATATCATCAAAACGATTCAGTAATAATTAAGGTTCCGTGTGTCTGCTGGTTATAATGTGTCAGATAGATAAGCTTCTATACAAAATACTTTCATATTACAAATCGTGAGTACTGGCAAACGATAAGCACTTTTAAAAAAAATTAGGCCGGCAGTGAAATAAATCTTTTCAAAAAATTTAAATAATATTTGTACATTTATCTTTTTATTGAAATTCAACACTAAGTGAAAACCATAATAGCGCATATTTTTCTTTTTAAACTAGAGAAAATATGTACTAACTACAATGACAACTTCATATATTTTCTTATTTATACAAATCCTTTAAATCAAATTTGAGCTTAAAGCATTTGTTTAAATTGAAGTAGAAACATAAGTAGCATTGATAATAAAGCACGAATATTTTATTTTTGAACCTTATACTGACTTTTTATTTTATAATTTATTTTGTGGACGTAGGTTTAAGGTGTAAAGTATAATAAATATTGAAGAGATGTTTTACGTATTGACATTGACTTATAAGTGTTCATTACACTTGGCAAAACCAAAGTAAACACGCAAACAAAATAATTGATTTCCGTATATAACTCAAAGTCAGAATCCTTTTAGCGAATTTACCCACAAACTTGTGTCGAGTTAGTTTCTCTGCTCAATGCCAATAAAACAATTCTCACTAAAAGCACACATTACTGATGGTTTACAAATGTCAAGTTAACCGGAGACAATAGTATATAGCCCCCGTAATGAATACCTTGTTCTAGCACCAATGGCCATTTCTCTTTCTTTTCTTGTTATCGCTTTTAAATAGATTTGACCGAAATAAATTGTTTAAGTCGACACATTACGTTAGCCGAGTTCATTATGCATGTAAAAGGATATATTAAGAATAAATGCCAGTACTAACTTAAAAGCATTTCCAAGTTATTATCAAAAGTACATATTCAATTTAAAATTAAGTTTGTGCAACCAGTTTTAAGAAAAAATGAAATCTTCTTCATTAAAAATGTTAAATAATACCAATTGCTACACGAGAACGTTAATTAAAATTCAATCATTAAATTGAAAGTGTTTAATATATTGCATAAGTTAAAAGTCAGCAATTTAAAGTTTTTGAAAGGCCTGAGATGCTGACGTTTAATCAGATAGTATGTTAATAATGTATTGCGGAACGGATTTATTATGAGACTGTTGAGATACATTTTCATAGTCAGACTTTTGGGTGGTGGGGGCATATGTATAATCAAAATATTGAGACGCACGTTGAAAGTCAGACGTTGGGGAGTTGTCTGTATAATCATAATATTGAGATACATGTTTATAATCAGACTTGGGGCGCTGTATGTATAATCAAAATAATGAGATACATGTTTTAAATCCGGTTATTGTGGCACATGCTTCTTGTTACTATATCATTCAATAATATGACAGGGTCCTATGTGAATAACAGCATGTAATAAAATGGGTTTAATGTAAAAAAACACCACCGAAACCAGACATTGCACAAACAGAACGAGAAAAACCAACAGCTACCACCTTGCCATGTCCATTCGGCAAAATACGGGAGCATAGATAAAAACTTTTTAGTTGCATGTTTATAATAAGATTTTAATGTACATAATCAGTCTACTAGTCAATTACTTTTTTGCAAAACAACATTTGAAAATTAACGATTTAAAAAAGTTCGATATTTGTATATATTGGTTATTTAAGAATTGAGAAAAACAAATTGTAGCATGGAATAAACAAAAAAAATTTTCATCTAATTTACATTTAAATATATTTGTTTGTAAATGGAAAATTGGAGATTATAAAGTAAAGATAATCCAAATTTTCATATTGGTTAATGTAATCTGTGTTAAAATACCGCTATTGTCAACACATTTACAACTGCTGATACTAAGATACAATGTACCGTGTTAAATATACAAGTAAAGCCATATTGGAATGCTGACGTAAAGATAGCTAAGACGTGAACGTCTGGCAGACAACCAACTCGTAAATATACGCACGATGCAAAATTGCTTAATTCAATGGATTTAAAGACAAAAACAGAATAAGAAATGCGGAAATGGACGAACTTAATCGAACGGAAGAAATTGGTTGTTGACGCCGCTTTGGCAGGATTTGATATGGAATAGTTCCGTAAATGGAGGGAATTCGCATCTGACTTGGTGAGTGTTTCTCTGAAAAGAGTCATGTATTTCGAGGATTTCAGTGCAGCTGATATTTATAATGGCACAGTGGCATGCAAACCAGGAATTTGGCAAGAGTTTTGTGTGTTCTTTTAAGAAAAGAACAGTGAGTGCTTACAAAAACAGAGTACTTTGCATTTACAAGAAAACAACAAGTAGCAGCAATGGCAAAGAACACATCAACAGGAAAAACAAAATCATTTCTATCTGTCGAAAGCTTAAGTATCCTTTACGTACCATTGGAAATATGACTAGATCCTATTTAGATAATAAGGTCTAGAATGCGACAGTGGCTGTAATTTAATCACCAATATACAAAACGAATAGCGCCATAAATAGGAAAATACAGTTACCACCATCTAACAAAATCTAACAAATTCCTGGGAATACTGATAAACTCATAAAATGCATCATATGTTAAGAGGGCGATATCAGACCCAATGTACGTCATGCGTATTGTCAGTCAATATAGGATGACGTCAACAATATGTTTTAAACGATAAACAATGTTCTCCAACGAAGGAAATCAAATAGTTGCTTTGAATATGTTCTGACAATTGTCGTCATATTTTTTCATGTCCTTAACATTAAATTTAATAATGTTTCCAAACTTTTATGGAATAAAATTTGAGGAATATTCAACGAAGAATAATTTTAAAGCCCTCAAAAAGGTAAAAAAAAAGACGCATACACTGAGGTTGGTCGAAATTGTCAAAAGCCATACTATATATACGTAGTACGAAGTTGAAGTAGTACGAATACTGTTTTACTTAAAAGGCACTCGGAACACTTCGGTAATTTCTTCTCAAACATTGTCCGAAAACCACACAGTAGTTACAAATGACCGGATATTTGCAACCGCAGTACGTTGATAAATATCTGATGCATTCTATAAAGCGCGCCGTACTTCAGAACGGTAACAAATGTCAGTGATTCCGATCACTTTATAAACTCTGAAAAAGTTTGTAGTCTGTCCTCCGTCGATGATGTTGCACCCATAGCAAAATACATTGCATGTGCCCAAGTCAGTTCAAGTACTGTTCACGTCACGAAAATCTGCGCCATCAGTTTACTTTACGATGATTACACATCGCAAAACAAGTCAGATTATGTGATCCAACAGGGTATAATGCATGACCCAAACTTAACATGCAAATCCAGCTCAACATAGCCATATACCTGCCTGCGCATTGATGAACGTCTGCAGCAAGTTAGAAATATAGTTTTCGCTAAAGGTTTTTCCAGCAATGGGCTCATTAATCCTTAAATTTCACCTAGCCTGTTCGAAAAAGTTGTTAAACTATAGTACTAAATGGCAGTGACTTTGTTGTGGATACTTGCATTTATGAATTTTTGTTGTGGAGTTATTCCTGGAAGTAGCCCAATATTTAAAATTCGCAGAAAAAATGGCCTCTTTTCTTACCGTCTTGACATAACGATCACGTGAACTATTATTTTTTCGATACATATTGATGGCCACAAGAAGAGAGACTCTGCAATCAAGGGGTGTACCAAGCACAAAGAGAGCAAAACACATGTTGATGGATAGTCTCTTGACTGATGACGTCTGCTAACATCTATACGATACAAAATGTTAACTATTTTAGGTCGTATTTTATTTTTCAGACAGGTGTAGCTTTGACATCTTTACGTAAAATGATATAAGTTGGCCATATCGAATTTTTTGTGCAATAAGATCGGACTAGCATAACAATATGACAAAAAAAGCAACAACAATAAACTGTATAAAAAAATATTAACTTATCGAAAAGCAATGCATTGGTGACGCTTCTCTTAATGCGAGCTTGTATTTTCTTCACGTCGAAAAAAAGGAAAATAAAGCGCAAACGGAAACGGTTTGTAATGAAATGTTTGAAAATATATGTTTTATGACAAAATATTTTTTTTCTTACAATTCAAAATAGAACGTTTATGAAGATTTTTCAGTTTAATCCATAAGTTTCTTTCTTAAAACAAAACACAAAGTGCAAGTCACCGTATTTTACAACGTATGCATATATAGATCATGAAGGAAAACACAGACAATGGACAAGTTCTGGACAAATTCTGATGCACAACTGCAACTTCTTCCACACATTTTCAAAATGCTTGCGTGAAAGCTTCCTGTCTAATCCTCTTTGTCATTCGCGTTAGCGATCTGCTTTTATTCGAGTACAATTATAATACTTAGAATTAGATTACCCATAACAATTATGCAAGGCATTATTTAGAAATAATTCCATCTCAAACGTATCACAATTATGTTGACACACTGATTTGTTTCCTTTATAACTTTGCATTTACAGTAAAGATCTGGCAGTTTGAACCTATCTTTTGCTTCTCAAACAACCAAATTATTTTAATTATTGTAAATGAAAAATTGAAATGCTGGTTTTTAACTTCCGACATCTATGTAAAAAGTTAAGCATACCGCCCACATGTCATTCCAAAATATATTTCCTATCTGAACCACGCTGCACAGTAAGTTATTTTCACTTATTATTTTTACTCACGTTTTATAATTAGTATAGAAATCAGGTCTGACGTCGATATGCATTTTTAATAGAAATCCACAGAATGAATGAATGAAAATTTAGAGCAATTCATTTCACGATATATACTGTGTAACAATATTGTAGCGTTGCAAAATCGTCTTTGATTTAAGTTAAGTATATGGAATGAGATATGTTTATTTGCACAAATTCCAAAGAGCAGAGGTAAGCTTTTGTCAGATGTATTCTATATAGGCAAATTATCGGATAACGCACTAAATTTGCCTTGATAACTTACTTTGCCTTCTTTTTTTCAAAATATATGTTCACTGAAGGAAAATCAATAATCTCAATACTGGACAACATATTATTAAGTTAACTTCAAGAGTCATTAGTAGCTTAATTGTTTTTACAGTGGTAATTTTTATAAGCCGTGTCCATAATTTTCTGTTCAAATTTAGAGCCTTTAACAATATTAAGCATCTGTAAAGCAATTATCTTCGCCAGTCTTGCATAAAAATTAACGATGAAACAATAGATATTAGTACAACTAGATGAACTTACTTACTTATATACTGTGTACGTGTTTTGTTTAATTGTATTTTGACGCAGGTTAACATGTGACATACTACCAAATAATGCCGTATATTTGAACACACACCAACCAGCACTGTAAAGTTAATTAAAATACCGCTTCTTTTAACTGGATTATCTCTCACGGTGTCTTTCTGCGTTTTTTCCTTTAGTAATATCCTATAACATACTCTTACGAACAAGGTAATGTTTTTTTTTATCTTATTTTAGAACGAGCATTGCAGGGTTCTCATTTTCCCAGTTAATGGAAGTATGTTTTTTTTTACTGAAGGAAGATTATGGCATAACAATATTCTTTTAGCGTATCTTTATTACCTCCTACGCAACGCCTCATTATTGAGACAGTCAATTTCAACTTCACACTATCTGACAGATAATATTACTGTAGACAAGCCTTTCTGCGCTCAAATGATCCAACTGATTTACACTTCAGAACTTAAAACAATTACAAGTAAACTTAAATGTAGCATTTCTAGAGAATGAGACCTTCATTTTCAATGGCCACGTTTTGTTACAAAATTTAGGGTATGAAAGACGACTTGAACTTGAGAATTACGAATTGTCTATACGTTGATCTGGTATTTCAGTTCGTGCTTCATCCTGTGATATTAATATATCTCAACCTCCGAAGTGTTCACAAGTTTTCACAGCATTTTATTGTATGGCATTATTATTAATTTAATTAATAATATGGAACTGTTTTGTTGTCGATGCTATTATCTCCTGGATAGTGTATGCATGCCTTGATAATTCGTTATAAATATTGATATGTTGATAGAAAATTGTATTCTTTGACCAGTTTTTAAATCCCGATGCAGGTTTTTACTGTTTGTTGCCTTTTTGATGGGATGCCTTTATTAATAGGTAAATAAGAAAAGGTCCTATCAAAATTTTCACAGATATTTAAATTTTATCTACAGTAGACAAAGGCAAACAAGGTAAATGCAAATGTGACAAAAACACAGAGACGAGACATAACACACATAAAGAAAAAACATCAGTTACCGCCTTTGAACGGTCAATCGGCAAAAGGGCCAACTGGGGTGCTAAAACCTGGTTTGTGGAGCGCTCCAACCTCGCACTTCCTGAAGGTTTTTTCTAGCAAACAAACTGTGTAAATAACAATATCCTGTCAAAGTGAAACAACTAACAGTAAGCACCTGCATCGGGAGTTAAAACAGATACAATAAACTTACATACATGCATAATAACTAGAAGTGATGTAACTTATAAACATATATACAGTAGTTACAGTAGATAAAAGCCTCGGCAACGTAAAAAAATAAAAATTCCAAACAAGAGAGTAGTTAGAAATAAAACAGCCCAAGCGCTGATAGAATATAAGAACAAATAAAACAGCCCAAGCGCTGATATATGATAAGAACATATAAAACAGCCCAAGTGCTGATACAAAATAAGTTAATTCTGTTTCTCTGTGAGCGAAACCTTAAGAACGTGTGACGTTGGGACGCTTTGCAAACCGAGGGAAAGTGTCTTTGGCTTGAAACATGGGCTTTCGCTTTTACTCACAAGGCGAATGATCTACCTACAGAGAACTAAACTGAAAACTTAGACGATCTCATCGCTTCACCTCGCTACAAAAATGCAAGCTCGAAAATGATAGATATTTTACTTGCCATGTTTTATGCATAATGTTTAACGTACTAGAAGCAGAATCCATGTATTAATATTATATAAATATTACAGTGCGATAATGCCATATAGTTTTGATTAAGCATAAGTAAAAATAAATATATATGGAACGAAAATTATCGCTCAAAATTAACTTCATAAATTTTTAACAAAGTGTATGTCCAATGATATTGTTGAGGGGGGGTGGTGTTGTTTTGTTGTTGTTGTTGTGTTGTGTGGCGGGGGTGTTGTTGTTTTTGTTTGTTTGTTTTGCTATTTGCCGAATAACAAACAAAGGTTCTATTATAAGCAGAAAAATATGAATAATCACATATGTTAAATCCTCAACTAGATTAAGGCACATACACAAGGTAATGTAAGTGTGACATTTAGTCGAAACTCACCTAGGAGAAATTTCTACAGTCACCGCCTTTGAACGGTGAGGAAAAAAGATCCGACAGGGGCGCTTAAATCTGCTTTATGGAGCACTCAAACCTCGCACTTCCTTGAGTTTTTTTTCATAGCTGAACATCGTGAATAAAATTATCCCACATAAGGTAGACAACTATGACTCGAATAAGGCATTCTGATGAGTAAAGGCACAACAGAATAGTGAAGGAAAAAGTGTGAGCGAAAGACATTGGTATATGGCTACGTAAAGTATTCTCTGTTGAAGCAATTAAAGCTCATATGCGTTTTTGTCATTGTTTCTAATCAGGTTGTTACATAGTTGTTACATATGTTTCAGCCGACAACTTTCCTATGGCTGCGAGACTGAAAAAAGGTAATGTATTGGCAATGACTGTCAAATAACTATTTCACTACTAGGAAGCTTATACCACATTGTCTCAAAATAAGCATTTAATTTTTGTCTATGGTAATTAATAAATGGGTTTAATGTGTTCAAACTATGCTTATATTATTCTGTTTGATAAATGTGATTGAAATTTGAACTTAAATAGTTCCACTTTATAACATTTGTCATAATAAATCATGACAAGTTCAATGACGTTATTTACATCTGTTTCAAGTCTAGTTTACAATCTAACTATTTCAAACATTGTCCGAAAATGATAATAGTAGTTACAATAAATAAACATTAAAATTTTAAACCACAATCAAAGTCTGTTTTCCTCTAAATTACAATAGTATTTAAGCTATTTTCATAATTGGTAATGAATTTCGGACTTTGTTCAAAGGAAAAGTAGACGTGATTTTAACATAAAAGGTTTGTATTGTATGTTCTGAAAAGTTCATAATGTTCGTTATTTCACAGTAAGTGCGTCAAGGTGTACTCCATAATAATCAGTTATGCCATAAGAATAATAATCATTTAGAAAACAAAAAGCGAACAATGGGCATAATAATAATTGTTAGGTTTAAATGTTGTTTCTCTTATCAAATGCAATCAGATTCTTATTCAGGTTATTCACTATTAAATATTGATTGTAAGAAACATTAGCGAAATTCTCTTTCAAAAGGTTGGATCATGAAGAATACAATAAAATACAATGTTGTACTCTATAACTGGAAGTTTGAACAAATGACTAAGGAGAGCTTTAAATATTCAAGTGTCAGTTTCAAGGCGGTAACTGATGGTTTTTCTTTTTGTGTGTTATGTCTCGTCTCTGTGTTGTTGTTTTTTGTCACATTTACATTTACCTTGTTTGCCTTTGTCTACAGGTAGATAAAAAATTTAATTATCTGTGAAAATTTTGATAGGACCTTTTCTTATTTACCTATTCAATGTTACTGACATAGCTGTCATGTAACCCTTTCTAATTTACAGATAACATTAATTAATGTGTCATTCATTTTAGTGATTAAGAACTTAATTTTAAGCGAAGTTTGTCATTTTTCTTTACAGTGATAGCATGAAACTTTAAGTAAATCTCTAAAAATATGTTATCCTTAAAAACTCACTCTTAAAATGCAATTTAAATAAATTAAACATATAGAAAATAAGACGACTACGTATTCGCATCTTAATTTGGCGGATCATTATAACTTTTGATGAGATTTGCTGAATGTTTGGACGAATTGATGTTACAGCTTCATATTTTAATTTAACACAGACAGTATGTCTCTTTCACTGAAACATTTGTACAATGTCTATGAATATTAGTCCTCGTGGTATTAAAAAATCAACATAAGAATTTTAAATATCGTGGCATTACATAATCAACATATACAATACACATTTTGGTTTATTTACTTGTACTACTTTCTATATTTTATATGGACACACGTACATGTTGCAGTTGTGATAAGAGTTTAAGATTTCTACTGAAAAGTGCACCTGGATGACCATGCCTCTTGACTATTGTGGATCAGTCGCACTGTTCATTATGGGCTTAAGGTATCCAATACGATGGAATGCGTTGAACTTGAGCATCACAAGCAATGTGGACCTATCGAAAGACCACTGGAAAACTTCAAAAAGAATCCCCTAAAAGCATTCCCGTTGTTAAGTGCATATCTCAGATCGAACATGTTGGTTAAATTTTGCTGTATAAACAGATTAACAATCGTATAGTTTCCATAATTAATGACACTGAAAAAAACTCCTTTCCGAGACAGCTGGGATGGTTGGCATGTACTTTCCGATGCCTCATCTATCCATCTTTATCGGGGCACTTTCTCCGATAATCGAATAATGTTCTCCGTAGAATTCTTTAATATATTTGCTTAACCTCGTAATTCATGGCTTTTGTTTGGTAAACATTCCGAAACTGAACGTTTTGTCCATGGCCGGAATATCGGTAGACGTTCAATTCCGATGACTATTAAGTGTATTTTCTAATAGGTTTTATTTTTTTAACATTTTGGGGAGGAGTCCCGGAGCAGTCGTTAAAATTTGCATAAGTCCACATTGCAATTGATTGTTTTCCAGTGACCTAAGAATAAAGAGCAACCAAAAAGTTGGTATCTGAAAAAAACATTCTCTACCCAAAATTGACTCCGCCGAGCGTATTGTTACATGTAGGAGGTATTCTATTTGCTTGACATAAGTCTAGTAGATTCGTGGTATTTTGACGGTCTAAATTGCCGCTAGAGTTCACTTGAGTAGTTGGAGAAGTATGTATAGCGACACGTTTCTGTCTGGTTATGTTAAGTAGTCATCAATGAATGAGTTAATTCAGTCAGACCGTCTTAAGAACGCTCCTTGAAAAAAACAAATTATTAATATTCTTGAGTTATGCATTCCTCTAAGTTCGACAGCATATCTGATTTTGAGTTCAATAACAGTATTATGAAATAGGTTTTGGTATGTTTCTTCGATTGTTATACTTTTTCGTTCTTACACGGTCATTCGACATTTGTCTGCACTATTTCGATTAACTCTTAATAAATTATAATTTTTTAAACTGTTTATTTAGTGAACGTATACATATTTTAACCCTTCAATATATCAACCTTTTTTTCAAATATACTGCACATTATTTTAACCAGATAGATTTGTATATTTTGCTATATTTTATTAACATAGTTTAGTTTAACCTGATTATGCTATTTTCACATTAAACTTTGTATTCGGCGCCGTATGACCTGTTAAATCTCGGTGTGCCGTAAAACCCAAATAAATAAATAAAATAAATAAAACTTCGAATCTTACTCATAAAATGCGTACAAAACAAGAGTAAATAGTTTAAGTTCTTACGGGATTAGACTTTTATCTACTTAAGTTCAATTACAACAACTGCATAGATGAGTTATTCTCTAACAGGTTAGTCAAACAGCGTTTAAATATAGCAACCTCGATCAAACGTTTCCGTCAGTTTTGATCAATAGGCAAACCATTGTAAAACTTTCAAAAATAAATTTAAATACACAAATGAAGACATTAATATTATTTGTCATAGTGAACACATGTTATTAATATCCCATGACAATCGTTCTGCGGGTGTTTAACTTGTGTTCTCGAGTGTATAAAGTGAACGATGGATTCGTAGGCCAAATGTAATATTTCAGACAAAGACACTTACTGGCCCTCTAGAAGACGATGTCACACTGCTTATTCTTATTTATATTTTGTTAACAGCAACTTATTGACGGCATTATTGAAATTAAATAGTGTTCTTTCATAGCAATATACACCTAAGCTGTCTGTGGCTGGTCAGTCTGAAAAGAGATGTAAGGAGAGCAGTAAACAGTTAAACACACAATGCATTGTGGATGTGTATTAACAAGGGCAATCTCATTGTAATGGGAGACTTGAATATTTAATGTCCAAGCATGTATGTTCTCAATTTTCTCTGCAGTATGGCAATAAAACCACACGTGCACTTACAGCAAGCATAGCTAATGGCACAGTTATTACTTACAATGGTATACATCTTAGTGTATAGTCTTTCAGATCCTGCTTTGTGTGTGTGTTGTGTGTGTGTTTGTTTTATGTTCTTTTGTTGTTATTGTTTTCTTGCTTTTAAAAGGGGTTGGTTGCCATAGATTTTTAAAGTACTAAATTGCCTTGTTTGGACATAATGTTAGGAGAAGAAGTTGATAGAAGCTAGCTTCATGAATAAGTCATTGCTACAAGTCGTGATGTGACGACCAATCCTGTCATTTAAAGACCGCTGTGCATTCTCGTTTGTTTATAACATGAGTGTAAAATGTATTGATATACTAGTATTCATGGACAAAGCGTTTATGAAAGGGAAATACTTTTAGAAAAGTAATGTAAGATTTCCAATTCTATGGTAGAAAACTAATATAAGGCATTTTAAAACAAGTTAAGTAATAGTTTTGTGGACAAAGTGTATTTCTAAAATATTTTAAGTAGAAACAGTATTTTGAATTAGTTTTAAATAATTACATATTGACGGCTTATGGTCAATTACATGTGTATATTTATTCATATGTGTCATTCTGATCCAGCGTCCTTCATTAAGCACGACTTATGACATGAACTATCATTTATACTTCACCCCTGGTAATGTTTGTCTCTAATTAAAGTATGTTATTACTTTAACTGTCTGAAATGTGCCGCATATCTATTGAGAGAATACGACTGTCCACTCACAAATATAAGTAGACATTGTTAGTGTTAGTACTTGTATTAATAAAGATCCCTCGGAAAGTGAAAACAGGCTTAAGTACAGCAGTTGGCCTATTTGCCGAGTGACTCTTTTAAAGAAGTAACTGTTGGGTTTGCTTTATTTGATTTTTGATATCTAGTTTATGTCACTTCAACATTTTTCTGACATGTGAATCCCTTTGTCGTGTTAAAATTAAATATATGGTTTAATTTCCATATGACCTTGTAATATGTTTGTATTAATAACGAAATATCAGTGAATCCTTAATTGTCATCCTTTTTGTACGAATAATCTTAAGTAAATGATTTTGTGGTATGTGTTTGTAATAAAATGCCCGCATGTGTAATACCTTTGTCTAGATCAAATAAAAACTCACTCAGGGCCTTGTCATTTTTTCGTGAAATTCAAACGAGGAAATGCCACATCTTCAAAGTAGAATAGCAAAAAATAACAATTCATATAAGCAACAGACGTTTAGCAGACAATATCATTTATTACGACTAGGTGATTATATTTAAGTGCATCATGTGTGTTATTTCTTTTCAGGTCTTCTTCAGTCTATTATATTTTCATTCGTATAGAATTAGAAATTCTGCAAACCTTACGGAAATACCCAACAGACTTGTCGAGCACATCTTTGTTAATATAAGTTTTTTACGGTACAGTTTTGTTATTAAAATCAACGCTTAAAGTATTGAAGTTGCCAGTAGTTTTGTACTTGAAAATATGTAAATATATCCAGTAAAACATCTGGATTTCACATAGAGTGAAGGGAAACGAACAAAAACGAAATGATTGTTATGAACACCAAGTTAATGCAAATAGGCTGATTTTATTTTCAACTGTAGAAAATATTAAATATGTTATGGAAAATACTTGCCTATTTGCATTTTAAAGAGAACATCATAGTTTGCTTTATTACATTGCATGCTCAGTACGGAGATTGTGTTGCAGCGTAAAATTAAATTTAACGCGGCTGTTAACAAAGTACAGAGACCATACTTAAATCACAGAAATTTCCATGAATAGCACAAGGAATTGCAAACTAACATCACTAAATCAGAACTCCTACCATCAAATATGAACCAGAAACCATGCATTTGATATCTAGTATATTCTGTCTTATTGTAGGAATATATATTTCTAAAATCGGCAATGCATTTCTGGTCCCTGGTAGGTTTCTTTACTAGAAATTATTCTAATAAAAATAAGGATGTTATGTGTGTTTATTATAACGACGTATGATTGTGATCATTTAAATAATGGCATTTCAATTTTTAAACTTACCGTAGTTTGTTAACTTGATCTATCGTCCAAGCAAAAGCATTCAGTTATCTGGAGACGGTGTTCACTTGAAGCAGATATATCACATTATCATGACACTAGGTCAACCTGTCGTGGAACTACCCTATTAATTGCTTGCGCACTAGCTAGAACTAGTATACAACTACTATTTTGAACGACTTTGGTATGTCTCGGCCCTACCGATTTTGCTTCCAGGTCAAGTAAAATTACCATATCATGTCATTTAAACGACCAGTAATAGTTCGATAGATTCACTAGTGCAAGTTAATGTGATGATCAAACGTTTTATAAATAAGCAGTCCAGCGTAATGATATGTTATTGAAAGCAACATGTTCATTAAATTTTCCTGAAATTATTACAAATTTTAAAAGGATAAACACCGCATAGGAATTGATAATAATTCGGCCTGTATCAGCATCTTTAACATCATTACAGAGGATTGTTGTATTTTATCATCGTTGAAGGCGTATTTTATTTAAAAAATATATCGGAACATTTTATTTATGAAATTATGATCAATTATATCCAATTTGTTTTAACGCAACATTTGCATCTTTGTGCGAATTGTAAAACATTTTAATTAAATTTGTAAAGAAGCACATCCAAAAGAACTATCGTACTTCGGCTTTTGGATTAATTGAGATACATCGGGACGAATTGAATTTGCAAACAGAAAATCTAAACCTTTCTAAGTTAACGTTATTATGGCTGACTTTGTGTTCTTTTAATCGACGCTAGAAACTAATAATGTAGCTCGTCTGTGTGCATTAAGAATACCGCTGGACACTTTCTTCTCTTTAATGATGTCTGTGGATGAGAACATAACATTGGTGATTATATTCACGTTGTGTGATTTATTAAAAATTATTATTATCAAAAATATACAAGTATTTCATGTAAATTTGGCAAAACTCAAACTCAAAATATTGAAAAGGTCATTGTCATATCACAGTTATAGTATTAAAAACCTAATTAATTACTTGTACGTTTTGCCTTTAGTACCTTAATTACCATTTCTATTCTGACTAATACCCATCGAATTTTTTAAAGCAATGAAAACTTTCCCTCAGAAAATCTATAAATCTTAGGTTAGCGAAAAGAACGGCACATGTGGTCAACATAGTGGTGCTTGCTTTTAAAGTTCATAGGATATGCTTAAAGTTCTATATGAATTTATGAAAGGCTTTTTGTTTGTGATGCCGTTGCTAAAAAGTGATCTTAACTAGATAAACTATATCACAATAATAAGAGAAAGTAATGCAGAATAAATTGGAAAAGACGGTAATATCTTATTAACTTGATCACATTTATCATGTAATTTAGGTACCGGTGAAGCTAAATAATTGATAAGTTGAATCTGTTTATACAAAGTATCGGCGTTCAACTTTTACTATTCTTACCATCAGCCAGCAGCGATGTGGTATATATATATATATATATATATATATATATATATATATATATATATATATATATATATATATATATATATATATATATATATATATATATATATATATAAACCACATCGCTGCTGGCTGATGGCAAGAATAGTAAAAGTTTAACGCCGACACTTTGTATGACATATCACAGCAATGGAATACAATAATTACTTATCTGATTTCTATTTGGAATTCTTATATAAGTTGGTATTTTTGGATATAATAAATTATATTGAATTTTATCATCAGCCGGTGTTGCTAATATATATATATATATTAGCAACACCGGCTGATGATATTCCAAAAATACCAACTTATATATAAGAATTCCAAATAGAAATCAGATAAGTAATTATTGTATTCCATTGCTGTGCTATGTCATTTTGCAAATGATTTCAGGATAAAACTATCCGATAACGAAACATTAGTACCGGTTTACTGGCTAAAGGTGTCGACAAAATGTGCTTGGTTAAAACAATATAATTAAAAAATATTTAATATAATGTACCTGGTGAAGCGGAAACTATCAGTGAAAATCTAAACATTTTATCTTCTTTATAATATATATATATATATATATATATATATATATATATATATATATATATATATATATATATATATATATATATATATATATATATATATATATATATATATATATATATATAAACGAAAAATTTCAAATCTAGACGGTTAATACCACACTGTCTCATTATTTATTTTTGTCGGAGCGTCTCTATGGTAATTAACATGGTAGGTTTAATGTGTACGAACTATGCTAATATTAGTCTGTTTGATACACGTATTGTCATTATCATTGTCAGTTAAGTTAGGCATCTCCTAATATGGGGGTTTCTAAATTTGTTTATGAAAGGGTAACACTAATAATAACTATATATTATTAATATAATTGAACATCCATCGAAACAAATAATATTCTTTTGTAATATTCAAACATCAACGAAAACTAATTTTAATTGTTCTTTTAAGTTAAAAAAATCGCACTTTAAAATTTAACTTATATAGTACTACTTTAGCCTATATAATTCATGACACTTTCAATGGCATTCTTTACATTTGTTTCAAGTCTTGTCTACAATCTAACTATTTCAAACACTTTCCCAAAAGGTGATTAATAGTTATAATAAATAAAGGTAAACATATGTATCACACAGAAATATTCTGTTTTGCGGTAAATGACAAAAGAATAAAGGTGATTGTCATATGTTGTAATAAATTGGATAATTGGTTAATAGGAATAGTAAAAGTGATGTAATAATATGTTGTCATTTATTCTTCCTATAATTCTTCCTCTACGGATTGTTATGTTTATTTTCCTTTCGTTGACATGGTACCTTGCTTCTTTAATTTCATCTACATATGAACAGGATAGCATGGTACAACCATTTTGTGTAGTTGTTTTAACAGAAAAGAAAAACTTCGTATATGACCGTTTCAAGGCGGTAACTGTTGTGTTTGTTTTTTTTTTGTTAAATGACAGACCACATATTTGTTCTTACTTTTACATTTGGATTGCATACGAATACTTTTGTCCTGTATCTTTTCAAATTTTGTTATATGTTGCAGTGCTCATAGGACTTTGTCATAATTCATTAACAAAAATGGTTTGCAATTTATGTTCTCAAAAGTTCGGAAATTATCGGATAAGGTTCCCCCGAGCATTCCTTAGAATATGTGTAATACCCAGTAATTCAGGGTCATTGGTTGATGAACATTCCGACCGAATGTTGTGTCCATAGCCGGAAAATCGGTGACTATTCAACCCCAATGACTGGTAAGTGTAATTTATCATATTACTGTTGCGAGTTTCTGTTGTTCAAAAGAATGGGTCCGGGAGTAGTCAATAAAAACAATAGCCAACACCAATGTGAATCTCTCGTGCGTAATGTCTGGTGGTATTATATTTACTTCGTTCTAGAATAAATGTCCTTTAAAATAGAATAGTGCGTGTCTGACCGTTTTAATCGTCACTAGAGATCATCTGGGTAGTTGGGAAAGCATGTACAGTAACACGCTTCTGTATAGCTATGTTAGGCAAGTCATCTTTTAAAACAGTTAAATCAATCATTTTGTCTTAAAAAAGCACCTTGAATTAAGCATTTCTCTAAGTACTGCATCATAGTGTATTCCGAGTCCATTAACATTCTTATGAAATAATCTTGGTAGACTTGCGGTGTAAATGTCTAGCCCATCAGCAACAAACAATTGTATATTTGACAACAAACCAGGGTCAAACGTATTTTCTGACAAGGTCAGCCTATTTATGACCGCACTATTTCGACTAAACTGCAACTTGAACTCCGACCTAAACTCCTAACGTAGGTACAAAAACAAAGGCAAACCACATTATTTTAGGTTGACTCTTTCATTGCGTTATTATCGAAATAACAGGTAAGCCAAATAGTAAAAAAATAAAACAACCCTGATTTAAAAAAGACTTCTGTAGTTTTGATCAATCGGTACTGCATTGCAAGCTTTAAGAAATGGGTTTCTTTAAAAAAAAAAGAAATTCAATTATTGTACAAATGTTTATAAATCTCATAACAGTACGAGTGTTTAAAGTAAAGGGTATTTTAATTGAACCGAAAAGCTTGAATCGTAGACCCAACTTTTAAACTTGAGAAAATGGCACTTACCGGCCAGTTTGAAGACAATATTAAATGCAGATAATATTGTTTGTCATTTAATTAGTGTACAATTGTTGTTAACCTCTCATGAAAAAACGGATGTTTACCGCACGTTCTTATATAAATATAAAAGACATTTTAACATGCTGATGAATTTCAAAACAGAAACAGCTTGTAACGATTTCTGGAATATAAGTGACGACGCTTTCTAACTTTGAGTTGAAAAGTAAGGGTTAATGAGGCCAAAATTAAACGGGGTCGTTGGTGTTTTGCCGACTCAATATGAATTATACATTTGCGTTGTTCTATCCAACGAGTCAATTATCTTCATTTTCTTTCCAAAGAAGACGAGACCAGCCTTCCTCTCTTTCGAATCGGACTTCCTTCGTCCATCATTGCTGTGTACGAATTAAGGGTCACGGACGAAGGTAAATGCGGGTCACGGAATAATACGAATGTACACATAACATTGCAGGATTCGACCGAATTATTTTAATAGTCTCCAAGACTGAAATATTTTATAAATTTTATGTTCTTTATTGATTCATTGGGGAAATGTTTAAGAACTACGGACAGTCATTACATGTCATACAACGCATCTGAAGCGTTATTGTCACCAAATTTGATGAAAATACAAACCATATATAACTTTAATCTTTTTATAAAAGTTTAATCTGTAATCTGTTTTTGATCAATTTTATAATAGCAACATATGAATGGTGCTGTTGAAATTAAGGGTTTATGAACATGAAAAATACTGCAATTTTAAATTAATGTATTTGTCTAGCTCCCTGTACTTTAAAGAAATAATTTTGTGTGTCATGAAAATGACATGAAAATCTGGTATTATCTATCAGAAATCTACAATGGTTGTTGTGGGTCAGAACTAATTCGGTAAGAAATACCTAATCCCATTGTATATTTAATGCTTTTAATTGCCTTACAAATGTGATTTTCTATCCACATGTATCACATTTAAACTAAAAGATTTATACTGAGATGAGTAGATGTGTTACTTTCTACTAGTTAAGCAATGAGTCATCATGGAATATTTACGTCATATCAGCTCCTTTAACAGTAAAATCAAATTTCATGCTACTAGAACTTTCTGAATAAAAGCATCTTTTAAATTAAAAGGCTTCTTCCTGCCCTTTAGAAAAGTCTAAATTATGCAAAATAGTATAAACAATTGAATCTGTAGTCAGAATTATAATTTAACAAGACTTTTAAGATTATACTGGTAAGTATTATAAAGCATATCAATGTCCTCAATAGCCTTAATGATAAAATTTACATAATTAATATTAACATATATATATATATATATATATATATATATATATATATATATATATATATATATATATATATATATATATATATATATATATATATATATATATATATATATATTTGTGCGTGTGTGTGTGTGTGTGTGTTTGTGTGTGTGGGGGGGGGGTGTGTGTGCTAATTATATCTTACGTTACAATTCTACAATATTTTGATATTACATTTTGCGTATTTTAATAATAATACGTGTAAGACCTTTATATGATTGTTGTCGACTGAAATTCAATATTAATGTAATATTAAATGAACAATATCATTTCTTCTACCATATAAAAATACCTTTTAACTGTCAGTCTAATCAGTCTGTAAACAGATGTAAGGAGGTCAATGTAAAGAGCTAAACACACACTACATTGTGGAGATGTATTACCACGGGCAATCTCATTATAATAGGAGCCTTGCATATTTTATATGCTTAGGAGCCTTGCATATTTTATATGCTTGTTCTCAATTTTCTCAACAGTATGGAAAATAAACAACACGACCTCTAAAAGCAGACACAACTAATGTTGTAAGAATGTCACATTTAGTACTTGCAATGGTTTATAGCTTTTTAATGATTTTTGTTTTAATTTTAAAGGGTTTGGTTGCAATGAATTGTTAAAATAACAAATTACCTGCCTTTGGACATATTGCGAGAAAAATTGGATAGATGCTATCTCATTGAATACAATACGTCATTGCTGCATTTCAAATTGGCTATTTTAGACATATCATTACAATAAGAATTTGATTAAATTATATTACGGAGCGCCCAAGCTCGAACTTGGAGCTTTTTACTTAAAGTCAAACAACGTACTTAAAAATATTTCTCGAATAATGCTCGAATAATTCAACTTGCTGAGAAAAGGCAGGTAGAAGGGGCGATATAAGGATATAGTGTTAGCAAACGGCAGTAGTATATGGCTCTGAAAATAATTATCTTTAAACAATTAAACCTTATTATCTTCATTGATTCTGAATGAGTTGTTACAGTTTTTCCCAGCCGACAACTTTCATACGGCTATGGAATTGAACAAAAGGAATGTAATAACAGCGAAGGACAATTAACAATTACACTTCTAGAAAGTTCAGACCATACTCATATTGTCCCAAAATCAACATCTATTTTTGTGCTTCATAATGGGCAGTTATGCAATAAGAGATTATTAAGAAAACAACACAAAATGCGCATAAGTCTAAATCCCAGTAATTTCTGTATACTCGACAACTGATAATTCAAAATGGCATCCGCCGTTAAAGCTTCTTTGTAATAGAAAACATAAACAAAATCTTTAACAAATATTAAATTATCAAATCATCAAGAATTTAAAGTACAAAAGTGGGTTTCCGTACTAGGCCTTCCTGAATTTCTCTCAAATCTCTTTAACTGGCATTTTGACAAACTGACTGACGGGACCTTTAGGTCTACCAGTTTAAGTTGTAAATGATACCTACATAAGGGTCATGTAAGTAATTTACAGATAATTTATTTTGAGATATTTTATTGAGAAAATCAATATAACTTTTAATGAGAGAGGCTGAATGTTGAGACGGTCGAATCAAAGATTGTGTTACAGTGTGAAAATTCAATTTAACACCATTGTTAAAACACAGACACTATACCTTATTCACTGAAACATTTGTACATTCTATGAATATTAAACATCGTGGCATTAAACATTCATCATATACAATAAACACCATGGTTAACATATTCTAGGTGTACTACCATATGTACAATATACGAAACACGTAAATGTTGCAAAGCTGTTACATTTTAGTTTAGAATTCTGCTGGGAAATGCCTCTGGATCACGATGCCTGGCTTATTTTAGTTATTTTGGTTATGTTTCACTAGCTTTTCGGGGCTTTAGGTATATAATACGAATGAAATTGTTTGAACTGGAGGGGCGTTGAAAGATTTAGAAATTTCACGAGCCATGTGGACCTATCGACAGACCACTGGAGAACTGCGAAAAAGATCAGTGCTTGTATTGGAATGTTTGATAGACACTTGAGACATCAATTTACCTTCCCAAAGTCACTGGGGATGATCTCCGCGGACGATATTTCCCATTAAGGCATTTCCGTGGTTAAGTGCATATCTCCGATCTAATTTAATGGTTGGTGTTTGCTGTATAAACAAGTTTGCAATCATTTCGATAAATAAATGACACTGAAATAACTCCTTTCTGTGGCATTTGGGATGATTCTAACCGATGCTTCTAGGCACCTTCTCCGATTACCAGATAAGGCTCCACAGAGCATTAAATAAGATATGGTGCCATAGCCAGTTATTTACGGCCATCATTCGATGAACGATCCTAACATAACGTTGTGTCAACAGCCGGAAAATCGGCGAAACATCAACCCAGATGACGGGTGCATGTGTCATGGGATATATTTTTTCAGAGACATCAGGGAACATTAAGATAAAATATACGGATAGTGACACGTTTATGTCAAGTTATGCCAAATATATTTTCTCTTAATGCTGTTAAATCAGTCAGCCCGTCTTTGAAGCGCCCCTTAAATCAATTATTCCTCTACGTACTGTAGTATAGTTTTAACAACATTATTATGAATTGAATTTTGGTAGGCCTAGGTGAATACTGTGTAGCTTCCCAGCGACCAATCATGATATATATAACAACAACCCATGGTCAGCCATTTTTGTTCATTCTTACACGGTCTTTCTGTTTATGTCCTTACTACTTCGACTCTCACGTCTAACGTGCTTACAAGAACAAAGGCAAACAAACCACATAAGTTTAGTTTTCACCTGGCGATGCGTTATTCTCGAAATAACAGGTAAGTCAAACAGCAAAGATAGTTATTGTCAATCTTCCATGCATTGCAAAAGTTTAGAAATGCGTTTCTTTAAAAAAAACGAAGAAATTAAATTAGTGTACATATGTTGTTTAATAGAGAATACCAGATTAGTGTTGATGCAGATAAATGCTATCATGCGAGGCTTAGAAAATCAGAAAGCCCGAGCTCTGCCGAGTGCTTTCTCATTTTCGGGCCGAGCATCTAAACACTAAATAAACACTAACCTGGTATTCTTTTTATCCCATCATCAACAGTTTTTTTTCAAATTGATTAAAAAGGGAAACATTTTAATTTACCTCTACTGCTCCTCCCCTACATGATCTGACATTCCAATGCAATATACAAAATTCATGCGCGCATAGAATAATTCGGCTATAAGAAATAGTTCTATTTTACAATTCAAAATAAGACAATAAGAATGTTAGCTCTCTTTTTTTATTTGCACTATACATAAGGTTGTAATTTTATTGATAACGATAATTAAAAATAATGGTTGGGAAATAACAACAACAAAAATCCCCCCTCGTGTAAAGTTATACACGTAGAGTGTAATGTCAAGGCCGTGTAACATTAAAGTTGCCACGCACATGGCATTAAGAAACGCCGGTTACATTCGAGGTTTGTGTCTGTTTGTGGTTGTACAAAATGATTTGCTCATGGATTTTAAATGTTGATGACATTTTATTCTGAACATTGAATATAGCGCCATACAATTGCGAAGATAGTTGTGTTTTTAAACGGGTAACTTGCGAAATTTGGAGAAATGTTGGGATTGGAGGTGGTGTGCTGGTGTTCATGTTAAGAAGTAGAATCTGTGAATTATTACCACATTTGTCCAGAACTGTGCAGTCTGCTGTATTTGGTTAAACTTAAGATTGAGCTCTATCTAAACCAATTGAATGTTCATCATGTAACGACATTTGATCATCAGGGTCTAATTTTTCTGAGACAGTGCAATATCCTCCTCAAAAATGTTAGGATTAAAGCCAATAATATATAATTATATATTGTTTACAAATTTTCTATATCCTTGTTGAATAGAAATTCGGAAGATCGCGACGAACTGTCGGTTAAGACGCCGCTACTTAAATTTTCAATCCTGCAGGACAGAGATCGAAACCTCGCTCATCCCTTTTTCTTAATTCAACCTGTCTTTATATTATGGAAATTTTTGGGGTGATCACAAGCATAATTACGCGTTAAATGAGTTTCGTTCACGTAAACATTCCTGATCGTTTCATCAAAAAAGTAGTCCTGCTTAGAGCAGATGCACGAATATCAATCGATAAAGCTCATCTTTATCACACGGGTTATATCAACCGATATTTACAGAGATAGTGGGATAAAATATTATACCAAACCACATATTAACTTGTGATCTCGAGAACATAAAGGACAGTTTAAGTGAACAATTACAGAAACGACTGTGTCTTAGATCATAATTTTTAAAAGAAAAAGACACTTACTGTCCAAGTAGAAGACGTTTATATGCGGATAAATGCCAGGCAGAAACAACCTGTAACGATTTATGGAATATTAGAAACTATTTCTAACGTCATATGTAGCTAACTTAATAGGATGTGACTAGGCAGAGGTATTCACATGAAATGATGTTCATTCTTAAACTTATTTAAGAATTTATTCTTAAACTTGATTTATCGGTTGACGAAAATGGATGGTCAATGAAGGGCAGAGCCAAGATGCGAAGGTAAAGGTTGACTGCATTTGGAAATTGCTATAAACACTATTTATATTGTTGTTGTTTTCAATCTATCAATTTTGATCATAATTTTGATTATCAAACAATAAGCGCTAACATTACCAAAGCTACGCTTTTCCACCCACGTTAAAAAGCACAAATGCACATATATTTCTTAGGAAATCTTCCTTTGAAGTATTTCAATTTGTCTGGTTCGTATGTAACGTCATATGAAATTCTGACGTCATTTGAACGTTTGGGTTAAAAGAACAACATTTGATTGAAGTTTGTTTCTAACGTAAGAAACGTGTTAGAAAAGTGCGCTGAAGTCAAACTATTGTGTTGAATTAGGAAATTCGCCAACAGAAACGCTTAAATTACTAAAATACCTAAAGCAAGCAAGAGGAAGAGGAAAACAATACGTGATACGTACATTACTTTTTAAATGGCACAGTCTCTTTGTAGAGGGCCGCACGGCACTACGGGATGATGAGAGATCTAGCCGAGTGCCAGATATTAGAACACCGTCGGTGACGTCAGTGTCAGGGGTGCTACAGAAAGACAGAAAAACTTTTCAGGAACTTACCGGCGCCGGTTGCGTTACCATTCGCCGAATTCTGTGCAAAGATAGTTATATAGTTAATGTTATCTATTTATACTTTTGTTTTTATTCATGCAAATTTCAGTGTTTATATCATTGATCGGGGCTAAATAAATCATGTTTGTTGTTCTATACGTTATGTTACATTTTGAGACATTTTGAAACGTTTAAGAATATATTTTGTCCTTCTTGGGTGTGAACATCAACTTTGTATCTGAATGACCTATTAGAAAGCAGTTTGTGTGCAATGTCACATTGTAGCATAACTTTGGATAATGGATGTATTTTATTCGGCTCAAAGGCATGTTAACGTGTTAATTATATGTGCATACTGAAGGTCAGAACATGTTGTAAATACAACAAATTGTTAGAATTACGAGTATACCATACAGTTGTTATGGTCCATGAATATCTAAGTTCTTTAGGAAAAATGTCCTATGTTATGTTTGTTTATTGGGTTTATCGTCCCACTAACATTTGTTTCCGTTATCTGGAGATGGTGTCCACTTGAAGCAGATATAGTGCTGCCTTCACTGTGTATAGCATGCCGTGAGAGCCTGGCATGATACCACAACATTATCCTGACACTGGGCCAACCAGTCGTGGAACTACCATTACATTTGCTTGAGCGTTAGCAAGGGAGCCATTCGACTACTATCAGATTTAGACGAAAACAAACTTATGTACCATTAAGAGTAATAAGATCTGTTAAACAGTGAGCAACTGTGGCATGTTGGCATCATATAAGCACCTTTATAGTTAAATCAAATTTCCTGCTACAGGAACCTGTCTGAGCCATTGTAACCAAAATACATTAAACTATTAGCATACAGACACACAAAAATATAACTAAATTTTTGGGGCTCTCTCTGTCTGGTCTAAATTATGCAGAACGTAATAAAAACTGTGTAGTCAAAATGGCCATCTGTTTCACATGTGAAACAATATATCTTTAAGTATAATATAAATATTTATATAATTATATCAAAAGCCCTTACGTGCTTTCGTTAAGATTTCCTGTAAGCTATTTTAAATTTCTTTTGACAACCCTGCTGCTGTCTTAGTAGATATTTAAGTCAGACTCTTTATTTTCAAAACCCGTAGCGACATTCCAACAGCAAACATTCCAATGCCTTTTCCGATTATAAATCTTATTGACATATAAACAGGCGACAAATCGACATATTTTTACAACATAAATCGAAAAATATATATTTATCATTGAAAAGAAAACCAGCTGCATTTTGACCCGCATGATTGTACAGCATTAATATTTTACTGATCATATTATACGTGTATAATATTTTACTGCTTGAAATTCTAATGGTAATGATACGTTAAATGTACAATGTACATCTGCATTTGTTCTACCCTAGTAATATACTTATAAGCTGTCTTTGACTGTTCAGTCTAGAAACAGGAGTAAGGAGATCAATGTAAACAGACAATATATTTTGGGAAGTATGTTCCTATGGGCAATCTTACTGCAATGAAAGCCTTGACTATTTTATATCCAAGAATGTATTTCCTCAATTTTCTCTACAGTATGGCAATATAACAAAACATGCACTAAAAGCAAGCACAACAAACGTTTTAAGAATGTCACATTTATTACTCGCAATGGTATATAGCTTCGTAATGAATTTCTGTGTTTATTTCTATGTATCTTCTCACAGATCCTTTATCTGTATAATTGCTTTTAGAATGTGTTTGTTGCCATGAATTGTTAAATTATCAAATTGCCTTGTTTGGACGTATTGCTAGAAGAAGACAAGTGGACAGATGCTAGCTACGTGGGTACTTTACGCCATTGACGACACTGGAAAGGTTATTCTACCTGTCATTTACAGATCGCTGTGCATTATCTTTGTTGTATAAAATGAGCATAAAACCTATTTATATACCAGTATTTATAGACATAGCATTCATTGAAAGGAAAGACATTTAGAAATAAAATGTGAGTGTGAAAAAAAGGAGTTTTACTTCTATGGTAGAAAACTTTTATATAAACATTTAAAACTAAGTTATGCAGTATATTTTGAGTATAACGTGTAGAATAGTAGTTTATGTTTGTTTTTAATTGTTGACAATTAATGACCAATTCATACGCATATTTATTCATTGTGAATCATTCGGAGACAGCATTGTCCTTAAAAAACTAAGCATGACTTATTTTAAGAACTTGCTGAATCATTTACACTTCCATCAAATACAAATCATACGTTCGTCCTCTCCGAAATACAACGTGGACATAACAACAGTATATGTTGATCTCTTGCTCTGGGTTATACATTTTGATATGTAACGCAAAACATATTTTACCTAAGTATAGTTCGACAGTTTCACACAGTCTGCATCAGACTGTTCACTAGGTGTCACGTGACACAAGGAGAGTGTAATACATTGGAGGTTGGATGGGATGGGATTAGCCAGCATTGTTGCCGATACTGTGCAGCGACATTCCTATCATTAAAGCAAAGGGGCACTTATGAGTTGCCCAGGGACTTAACCCGGCCGGTCAGTTATACTGACACCGACGAGTCAGGCGTAATGCTGTCCCCTTAGCCCCGAGCGTTAGGAGGGAAGCCACTACTACCAACTTTTAATAAGAATATATGACAAAGTCCTATGAGTATTGCAACATATACCAAACTCCGAAAAGGCACAGAACAAAGGTATTTCACATGCATGCCAAACGAAAAGTAAGAACTAATTTGTGATGAGTCATTTAAGGAAAAGAGCAAACCCGACAGTTACCGCCTTGGAACGGTCAGTCGGCAATATGGACCGACTGGGGTGCTTAAACCGGTTTTACAGAGCTCTAACCTCGCACTTCCTGACGAGTTTCTCAAATGCAAGCAACGAAAAGAAAAACGATCTATTTGAAAACAAAATGTCCATGCGCTGATATTTTCTATACGATATGACGAAAGTAGTGACGTCATCGAAAAGTAATGTCCACATAGTGTTTAGAAAAGGAATATGGTATTATTTCGATTTGAAAAACAACACAAAAATGGTTGACCACAAATAAAATTAACTTTCTGAGTCATGAACAAACATGACCAGAGAGGAATAAATGATTCTAGCATCTTGTTCATGTGAAGATGGAATTGAAGAACCAAAGTTCAATGTCCATCAAAGGAAGTACACGTAACAATCCTTATAGGATGAATTAAATGACAACATAGATTACATGCACGGGGAGATTTTTTACGACCGCCACACTGCACAAGTAACATTGTTGTGATCATGAATAAGAATATATGACAAAGTCCTATGAGTATTGCAACATATACCAAACTCCGAAAAGGCACAGAACAAAGGTATTTTACATGCATGCCAAACGAAAAGTAAGAACTAATTTGTGATGAGTCATTTAAGGAAAAGAGCAAACCCGACAGTTACCGCCTTGGAACGGTCAGTCGGCAATATGGACCGACTGGGGTGCTTAAACCGGTTTTACAGAGCTCTAACCTCGCACTTCCTGACGAGTTTCTCAAATGCAAGCAACGAAAAGAAAAACGATCTATTTGAAAACAAAATGTCCATGCGCTGATATTTTCTATACGATATGACGAAAGTAGTGACGTCATCGAAAATAATGTCCACATAGTGTTTAGAAAAGGAATATGGTATTATTTCGATTTGAAAAACGACACAAAAATGGTTGACCACAAATAAAATTAACTTTCTGTCTTTGGTTTGAATCCACGACCTCCCGATCCGCAAGCCGACGCTCTACCACCTGAGCTATTGCGGCCGGTCACATTGGAGGTAAGTCTAAAATGGGGACATTGTTATTTTTAATAACATCCCCATTTTTTATTTTAAGGCATCATTACTGAAATCTAAGAATACTTCATCACTAAACTTTTTTGTTTCAAATCGGTCTGTATTCTCTCCACTCTCTCGGTTTGGAACTGTTACCGAGGCTTTTATCTCCTGTATATCAAAGATGATATTTTACTGTTATAATTATTATAAGAGTTATTTTGTTTGTATATTATTCCTTTTTATCAATTTTTACTCCCGATGTGGGGGATTGCTTTTACAATATTGTGGTTCTATGTTTTACTATTTGTAACATGTACTAATATGCAGCCAAACATCCAGGAAGTGCGATGTAGGAGCGCGCCGTTAACGGGGTATAAGCACCCTAGTCGGTCCTTTTGCCCACTGACCGTTCCAATGTTGTATGTTCATTTCTTTTGGTGTGTAATGTTTCGTCTCCTAGTTTTTTGTCACGATTACATTTACATTGTATGCCTTTGTTTAGAGGTAGTTCAGATTAAAATAACTATGGGTGGAACTTACAGGAACTTTATTATTTTCCTATTTTTGTCCACTGTTTGTATTTGGGACACCCCTCAGAAAGTCAAACCCGTTGTAAGGACGCCAGTCGGCCCATTTGACGATTCAATTTTTCAAAATGGTATCTGTGTTATTTCTGTAATATATTGTGCCAGCTTTTTCCCTTTGCCATCTGGTAATACGTGAATACATGTTATTATGTTTTAATTTTAATGTACGTTGCAATTTCAATAGGACATTGTCATATGTTAGTTTTAAAAACGAACTATAAGTGACTCCTTAAATGGCCAGTTGCATATCATAATAAATTACAGTATATTACATAAAACCTTATTATTAAGTGTCGCTGAGAAAATAAATCTTCCCATTGTTGAATTCCAATTAATGTTTTGATATCAAATCACGTCAGTTCATCATGGAAGCAGCAAGAACGTCATGACTAGGGTGACTTGATGTCAATACGAACATAGGTCTGAAGGATAGCTCGTCCGTGGTTGGTCTCGTGGTCTCTTATAGATAGCTTGGCAGACAAAGACATGTATAGGGTAGCCACGACTTATTCGAATCCTCGTGAACTTGTAAAATCCTTAATTCTGTCCTAGTTTGACAGATTTAATGTTGATTTTTTAATAGAGAATTCATCTATACGTTAGTGTTTCTGCACTTTTAGGTGAATTGGACAAGGAATAATGCAAGGTTCTATAACGGTCGGTGAAGCTAGCTTTAGTAAACTGCATTATTCAATCAGTGTCGGTGTACAGATAACATGCGTTTTGTTTAAGGTACAGTTTGTAGGTATTTGAGGTTGAGGTGATCCGAAATTGCTACAATAACAATAAAGAGAGGACTGTTAAATAAAATTTGCGGATTGGTCCATCAAGTTATATAGACACCCTGAATGTGTTATAGGGCTGCTGCTGCTACTACTGCTGTTGCTTTTATAGACGCGTTCGGTTTGTGAACATAATGTCAAAAGTTTTATGTTCGAGATTTTGTAGCATTTTAATATCGGTATAAATTTTCTGCGCCATTGAAATGACAGAATCCTCTGTATGTGTGCGTGCGTGCGTGCGTGCGTGCGTGTGTGTGTGTGTGTTTGTGTGTGCAAACAGCAAACTCACACCAACAACAAAGTCGAACAATCGGAAAATATTAAAAAAATCATCTACACGGACATTTTAACATTATGGAGCGAGCAATGTAATATTTATGTAATTTGACAGCGGATAAGAATAAATGTCTCCTGGAAGAGACGCTTGTGTGTCTTGTACATTCTATATTGATGTTTGGTAATTCAATTCTATCTAGACATGAACTGGCTTCTCCATCCAATCGCACGTCTCTGATTTTTGTCTGACTTTGGTGGGTGTTTCTTTCACAATCTTATGTTTTACATAGCTTTTATTTTAATAAACGTCAAAACGTGTGTTTTTCATGCCTCATTACTGAGATCTTTATATCCGTCAACGCTTGCATTTTTTCAACTTGTTTCTTATAAAAACATAAGTCTAGCTATTTTGGTGGCGGGAGGCCCAAGAAAACATGGGTAGAACCACCGACGCGCTGCAGGCGAGCAGAAAGATTACCCAAATTACATCCCACGCGATGAGAAATTGAGAGGTCAGAGGAT
>CM017563.1:52409929-52472429 GCA_007844125.1 Sinonovacula constricta | reverse complement strand
CTGATCGTCCCACTATAGTTTTATATAAATTCTGACTTAAACCTTTTTCAAACATGCACTGATTGGAAGGGGATATACTTATGTGACACACTCATGTTCCTTTTTGTTTCAAATCACTTGATATAGTTCAAATATCTTAACAGCTCTTCCTTGCTTGACTCAATGTTTTGTAATAGAGTTTTAAAGCATTCAACTTTCCGGTTTGAATGACAAATTCAACTCAACCTTTAACTATATGCGGATATTCATTATATGCATATGAATATATTTTAAACGCAGAGATGCATTACTTAACCAGTACTTCCAATGATAACTTACGTGTTAAAATAGGAAATATTATTATCAAATACAAATATTTAGACAAAAACTATGAATTGTACAGGTTCTATCTTGTTTTACTTTATTTGTAGAGTCTGTGATAAGGGCTGAAACACACACACACACACACACACACACACACAAACACGCACACACACACACAAATAAGTTTCCAGAAGGGAGCAACATTAATATAAACTAAAAATAATAATTTAGTCGAGTTATGTTTGGCTTACAATTGATCAAATGTGCATGGTAGCAAAAATTGGTATTAAAAGATAAACTTGCCAATTATGTCCCCGCATCGCGGTATAAGAAATTATAAATTGAACAGTTGAAGCATTTCAAAGTTACTGGATAACTGTCTAAAATGTAAAGTATCATTGTGTTACAATTTATTTTGTATTGTTTGCGAACATGCTGCTCTGTACATTTGTTCTGAACACTACCATCCTTATGGTAGCCAGATACCTGTAGGCTTAAACATATTCTATGCATAACTTTGCAAAAATAGTGTAACATAGTACATATTTTATCGTTGATATAGGTTAACATAATATAAGGTTTCTTAAGTTATACATATATTTACAAACTACAATAACAAATCAAAATAAAAAAAGAAGATGATCCTACATCTTCGTGAAATAGACATTAAATAAAGAAGAAGAGGTATATTTGTGTAACAAAAATTGCTGTTAATTTGACAGTTGCTAAGAATTAATGTCTCCTGGAATAGAAGTTATTGCGTCTCGTATCGAACCAAACACTAGCGTTAAAACGGGCACACTTGTGCGATAGAATGCTTTGCTTCTAGAATGCTGATAAGTTTCCAGTCTTTTTAAGAAGCCATTAAAATGTTTCTGCGACGTATTCCTGTTTGGAGTATGTGACTTATTTTTTATGTATTCAAGAATATATTAGTTCTTTTTAAACATTTTTAATTACATTTTTTTGCAGATTAAAAAAAATGATACAATACTATGAAATTAAATGTTTATTCGGATGTGAACAGCGACCACATTAGAATACTTTTATTTTCTTAAGATGATTTATATAACATTTTGTATTTTTCCAGCTTACACCTGTCTTCGAACAAGCTATGTGGTTGTTGCATCTAAATTTCGCAATGGAGACCATTTTCAATTATATTAACAGCTAAATTTATAGACCAGGAACTTATATTGGCAATTTCTGTAAAGGAAATTTAAGTGTTGCAATATAATAAGCAGTACAGAGTTTCAGCAAGAAGTTTAAAAAATAATTGAAAGTTATTCGAATTTTTTGCCATAAGGTTTTAATCAAACCTTAGAAAATATTGGAAGTATTACAGAAACTACTCTTCCCCACCCACCTTCGCATTGTATTGAGAAGATAGTGGATTAAGTTGCAGTGTGAAATTTCGATTTAACACTGCTTTTAACAAAAGACATATACAAATATTTCAATCACTGTAACTTTCGTTAACATTATTAAAAGAAAAACCTCTCAGGATAAAATATTCTGCTTTAAGGGGGTCATTTGAAAAAAAGGTATTTGTTATAAGTGTATGCGTTGTTGTTTGAAGTAATATTGTTGTATCTTGATTGAAATTTTATTCACTGACATCTTTCATTACTTGATATTTTACTTATCAAGTGATATGTGTTTGTGTAAATGTTTGCACGCTTCATATTTATACTAAAAGCTAGAGTCAAGTAGCAGGATTTTATATAGATTTTCTGAGAGAAAATGGTACGATAGGCTTGTTTTATTTTCTCGGATTGATCTTAATTAGAAACTACAGTCACTGCTTGGTGTTTGTTTGACGCTTGCCACCTTGTAAAAAAGTTTAAAAATGAGATTATGGGTAGTTTCCTTGCTCTAGTTAAACTAGAAAATGCATTTTTGCTAAAAAGATGTCTGTCCATTTAGAGATAACATTTAATTAAAACACTTTAAATTGTATTTTCAAGACATAGTTTGTGTGTGCGTGTGTGTGTCTGCGTGCGTGTGTGCATGCGTGCGTGTATGTGAGAGAGAAAGAGAGGGAAAGAGAGAGAGAGAGAGAGAGAGAGAGAGAGAGAGAGAGAAGTTGGGTAGGGGTACGCTTGATCATGTTTTGAAGCAAATTACCGAGGTATCATCTGCTGAATAGACATAGCTTCAGTAAAATAAAACAAGACCGATTTTTCTGGAATTTATGACGTTATCTCCGTCAGCTTTTGAAGAATTTGATCGAATGGACAGACTGTAATCATTAACATTTCCAAAACTTTTATCTATGTCAGGCAATATTGATATCTTATTGTGTTTAGATTCAAGGAGACATAAAAACTATGAACCTGTGAATTTTTAATGGACTTTCTTTAAGAATGTCGGATGAAGCCAAATGCATAATAACGTAATTCAATTTCCGAAACATTTATTCATCAGCAAGCCGGTTCATCGCATGCAGCCACCAATACATTGTGTTTTTCATAAACATGGAACATTTTTCTTAGAGGCTGGTTTTCTTTTCTTTATTTTTTTTAATACGATATGCTTCTAAAGACATTCCATTTGTTTTTAGAATTGAAAAATGAAAATAACCGTTTTTATGTAAAGCTGTATAAGCATCGATCCAAACTGAAATTATGTTATATATTTTCTTCTTTCTTTCTACTCGAAATCTGCGGATACATATTTTGGGGTAACCAATAGCTATTTTCTCTGATTTTATAGATGGTTTATGTAAAGTCGAAGAAAGGAAGCGTTACAACAAATAAAAATTATCAACAGTATTTATTTTTAATTAATCCATCTTTCCTGGTTTATCGTCTGTTTCGTGTCTTGTTAAACGTTAAGTCACTCTGTTTATGTGTCTGTTTAACTTATTTGATAATGACACAACGTTCAAACAAGTTCAAATTCCTTATGACTCACGCATCAGGTTCGTAGAGAATACATTCTTAGACGTTGATTACGAAAACCAGTTAGGAAAGAAAGAAAGATAGACAGAAGACAGAAAGAAAGAAACGCATTTCGATAATAATAATAAAATCATAAGAAATTGCGCTTTTATTTAAACCGTTATTGTAATACAACTTATCATTGCTAACTGACCAATTAAGAATTCTAGCAACAATTTATTCCATCTCTTCTGACACAGGTAACAAATAATATGAGAGCGCATTTATGTATAGGCTTAGACAAGAACCATTTAAAAACACCATTTTCCTCCTGATCCAAGAATAACAAAATGCGATATTAGAGAAAATAGACGCAATAAGCTTCGTTAAAGAATGACACTATACAGATTTTGCCCTTTCACTACAAGCTTTTAAGTTTAGGGAAATAAGATTGATATTTGATAAACCCGTGGTTTCTTAACGTACAACTTTAGCACATCTATACTGCAAAACATTAAAACAAAAGTTTTCTATGATGAAAATGCAAAGCCTGGAATTGACCCAGTTTTAGTAAAGAACTTGCATTGCTTTCGAATTACACGATATCTGAAAGGCCGTTGAGTCTAAATGAAAACAATCACTTTATGCCAATATTTTGACAGGCACTAATGGATCTTCATCGGTTTAGCGTTATATAGGTAAGGCAATTGGGCGGTCATTGTCCTTTAGCTGTAACTTTGGAATGCTATCAGTTATTATAATGCGTAACGTCATCTGTAAATTAATCCTTGGTATATATCATTAACCTATAACCACAACGGATCACCTCATTTTTATCCTTCAAAATTGTAAAACTTTGTTTTAAATAGTTTTAGTGCTTTTTGTCTTATGAAGTCATTAAATAGTTCTTATTGTACGTTATTTGTTGAATGGTTGTTGTTGTTTTTTAATTTAAAACTGATCTCCTCTAAGCAAGTGTTTTGTTACCGATTGTGTATTTATTAGCGAGTGTACACATTGTACATAGACTAGATAGTTAGTTGTATTTATTGTATTGTTGTTTATGAAGTGTATTCCTTGCTCAGTAGTATTCTACCTATGAATGTTCTAACTGCAAGTTGTCTCTCTTGATGAGAAAAAACTTCAGGAAGTGCAAGATAGGTCATTGTGCCGACCAACCGTTTTAAGACTGTAACTGATATTTTACATTTTCTTGTGTGTATGAGTTTGTGTGTGACTGTGTCTAGTGGTAGTTTAAATTTTGAGTCTATGTAGTAATTCTATTGGGAAAGATATCTTCATATTTTTCTTTTAAGCAAATTATAACTGTTACAATTAGATAATAAAATGGTTTATTAAAAATAAGGGACTTTCGTAAATAAAAAAACTGAAGTGGAATTTTATTGATCCATATTTTTCTAAAAGTTTATGTTGTTTTAGGTATATATCAACCCCCCACGGACAATTATCACTTTTGTATAAATTATATTTGAAATATTTATTTGTTCTCATTTTTGACAACGTCGATTTTAATCATTAATTTTTCGAAAGCGACATGAAAACGTGAAATTTCTGTTTTTGTCTCTCTGACACCTTATGGCTTATATTTTAATCAAAGTTTATATGTGTCGTAAAATATCTCCTTTTCTACTTTTATCCTAACGCCGAAGGGTTTTCCGCTCGGTAGGAGACGCATTTACATCAATACAAGAGACGTTTATTCCGATCATCTGTCAAATAAAGAGAAACCTTATTTGGCGGCTATTGCTGTAATAGAGAGTCTTTTTGCTGTTTGGGATACGTGTATTTATACTTTTAGCATAACACACACAAGAATATGTTCGCATGAAAGGTATGCACACGGTGCTCATTTTCAAACTAACGTAAGGATGTGGGCAAGGAATTACATGAATCGCAGCATTATATGTGTATCCTTGAAGCAAAGTTCGAATTAAGCAAGATTTCTTAAATTAAAACTCTTTACAACTGTTGTTGACATACACGACAACCAGAGAAACTAACTATCAAATTATACATGCTACACAACCAGACCATTAATTTTTTAACTGTCCAAGACATGTCATACCAGAGTATGTTTTAATACAAGGAATTGACATAAACTGAGACAGACTTAACAATTCAATGTTATTGTACCTATCACACCATGTCAGATACGCCGTCATTGTTAAAGAAGTAGACTCGTATGCTGTCTGTGCCAAATAGTCATAATAAATAAATAAATAAAATAATAAATTTATTAATAAAATACTTTAAATAGTTTTACTCCTGGAAACATTTTCTTAACATTAACATTCTTCTTAATAACTTTAACTATAGTAATGACAACAGCCTGAATGTTAAACACAGATTAAAACAACAGCAATTCTTGTACAAACGAAAATTGAAGAAGTCTACGTTACAATTCACATGTTCATATTCATTGCAGAATTCTCATTATAATTCAATATTAGGAATACAAATGTATCTGTGTGGCCGATAATTATAACCCTATTACATCCAGTTATGATATTCGTCAATATAAACATATCCCTGACTCAACCGGAGAAGTTATTGTAAAAGTAGACTGAAAACAACGGTTCCCATGGTAAGGTGAAAATAATCTCATGCCTTTTGCTAATAAAGAACATGATATGTGTTTAATGAAAATCACTGAGAACCTTTGATGTTCTTTAATGTAATAAGATACTCCGTTATGTCAAAACATCCTACATGTTTAGAACAAATTTTAAATAAATTACTGCCATTTTAAAATTTTATAAAATTTCCAACACTATCATAAAGAATTTTGTATACATGTATTTCAGCATTCACGTGCAAAAGTTATCATTCAGACAATAGAGACTTATATTATCCTTAACGAGTCATATTTTTGGATTTATTGCTTTTACTAACTGTAGCTTTACTTCCATGTATGGTGACAATTATCTTATATATGTTTACCTCTGATTTATGGGAAAAATCTCTGAAAGTGTCCTAGATAAACCTTTTCCATGTAAGGAACAGTGGAGAGGTTCTGTGTTTAATTCGTCTTGTACAGAACTACTCAGACTGAATTTTGTCTCAGGAAATTTGATTTAACGGAAATAAAATTGATTAAAAGTATCGGAAGTCTTCTTTGGAGTTCTTTCTAAATTACATTATGCTGTTAGATCACCGCTGGAATACCTCATTCGTGTAATATACAACAGGATGCAATGGATGTGTATTAACAATCTTTTATTTTAATAACTTTACGTTATTACTCCTATGAAAAAAACACCTGCCACGTTAAATAACACGACCGCCTGCTTAAAAAAATGTCAATATCTATATAAAAGTGATAAAGATATAAAGCCCGCATTTGAAGTTAAATTTGATTGGCTAATATGGCAGCGCCAAAAAAAATCTATAGATTTCAACAAGAAGCTCTGAGAAATGGCAGTTATTTTTTTAATTTGGTCTATGTGTAGACACCGAGAGGTTGCATACATTTATGAAACAAAATATTCTCAGTTTTCAAACATTCGCGGCATGAATTGGTAGTTTTTAACCGAATGTGTTTAAGTTTACAAAGTGAAGATTTTTACAAAAACACACACAAGCATTTTCCGACTTAGATTAAAGCGATGTATTGTTATTTTTACAGTTGTTATAATTGAGTATATAATGTGAAATGTTAAAAGTATATATAGTTATTTAATAAAATTGACTTCGGCCTCGTGCCAATACGACTGCCCTCGGACAAATAAACGGCCAATATCAACAGGTCAAATCACTTATTTATTAAATTATATTTGTCGATCTTAATGCACATGGGCTTACTACATTGTTATTGGTCAGCAAGACTCAACTCCAGACCAATTCTGCGCCTGAATCTGTCTAGACCCTCCACCACCCACATGCCTTCAACAAACCCGTTACTGACCACTGTAAAGGCAAATCAGTTTACATTCTAATTGTTAATGTCTTTATCGCATATCGGCGCTTTTTTTAACCAGACACAATGGATCCTTGTACATAACTCTGGTTATGCCGTCGGATCAATAAAGTAAATGCCTTTCTAAGTACAATGCCCTGTCCAAATTTGATTTTGCTGAGATATTGATAAAGACAGTTAATTGGTAAAAATTCTAAGACGTCTCTCTATGCCGTCCGAAAATACAGTTTGGTTTATTGTTTTATAGAACAAGTCAACAAATTTAAGATCCCCTCTTCCAGAAAGGACATAACTACAACAAAGAATGTTACTTGAAACACGTTCAGCCGATGTCATGTCTATAAATGTTACCTTAAACACATTCAGTCGATGTGAAATTAAATTAATTACACAGAATATGCAATCTGCGTTTCGAAATCGAACGATACAATATATAAATACAGGAAAATTGTCGATAGCTAAAGAAAATAGATATTAATAGTTTGATTTCGAGACAATAAACATAGTGTTTGTTATACTTTGGATTATAACATTACTTTACACTTACACTTAATACTACACTTGATACTTCCTACTTCAATTCTATTCAGCTCTACTAGGTTACTACAACACATTGCAGGTATTTGGCATAGTTCTTCGCATAACAATTTAATATTCCCATCATACGAAAACAAGTTGGATATCATTGTTTCAAATACCGTATTTTTACTTTATTTTATGACGCCATTACTTGGTTCTAAAATCACGCCATCGCTTGGACTGATTCGTTTCAAATTGATTTTCTTTTGTTTTTGAGAAAAGCTCCAGGAAATACGTTGTAAAAGCTTGGTTAACCCAGTAAGACGATCGGTCGTTTTTTTTTCCGACTGGCAATGCCAAGGCGATAACTGTTTTGTTATCTCCATTTTTAGCTATTTCTCATCTTGTGATTTCTCATGTAAACATGTGTCAAGTATTTTTTACACATTATGATATATGTTATAATACCCATATGACCATTTTATATATTTATATTTTGATAACTTGATTCTGCCAATAAGGCTGAGTTTTATACTATAATAATATATGTCGTAAAACATATTTGAGAGATAAAGAAGAAACCTTTTCTAAAAATATATAAATAAAATAATTAAGAAATGCTCATCTGTTCTTTTCTTTGCGATTTAGGTTACATAGAAAGATATGAAAATGACGTATGTAAATTACCATATATATAAAAAATTTGAAGTTCATCTAGATAAAGGCACACCCACGAGTTAATACGAAAGTGACATACACTAAAAGTACACATTACACACATAGAAAAAAATCACAACAGTTACAGTATTTTAACGAAAAGTCAGCAGTCAGTACAGTACATTATCATGTGTGTTGCATGCATATCCTTAATGTCAATATGGCTGTTTGTGATCAATTGTTTATCATAAATAGTTACTTTACATATATAAACAGCAATTGACGTTTGATGCAAAGCATATGTCAACTAATTAGTTAATGATTAATTTAATTGATGTGTTAATTTATTATTCGATATACGCATCACATCAAAGTTATATGAATAACAGAGAGCTACAAAGTATATATGTACATACTAATGGGGGTAAGTAAATGTAAAAATGTTATATAAACAACATTAAATGGATATTAAAATCATTTTGTGCTTGAATGCTTGTTTAACAAATAAAGACAAAAAACAACAACATTTAATCGTAATGACATGCGCTGGAATTACAACTGTGGTCTGATAATGCGGTGGGGTGATGCAACAAATACAGGAAATTGTTTTATCTGATTCTGTTAGCAGAACAACATTAATATGACACAGTCCAAGTGAAGTTTATTCTTTTAACAGGACATTGTTGGAAACACGTTTCACGTTGTTGTCGTCGTTGTTGTTATTGTTTTGTTCCGGTTCTTGGCAGGACGTCTTGAATAACACACGTCCCAGCATTTTCCATATACCTGCTTCAAGTGAACATTATTTCCGAATAAACTCAACAAAGAAAGTAACTTTACTTCTTGATAAGTCAAAATGTGTTATGTAATGCTGTGGACTCCCTTTAATCACTGACTAGACAATAATTGTAAAGTAATAGCCATTAACATGATTAAAATATGCACGTATGTATTCTCATTTAGCGTACGTGTGTGTGTTTGCCGAATATCCGGCCTTAGAGCTGCCTTTTTCACCAAAACATTTTATTAAGAGTGAAAGTCAGCTTTAGGCGACATTTGATTAAAGGTGGGTTAAATCATGTACACAGTAAATAAATGACAAAACCAAAGTTATATTACAACATTCCCTCTCTTCTGGTTTTTAAGTCATTCATAAGCACAGGCTTAGCATCTTAAATATATTCTAATCAACTTACATGAGTGTACCACATCAGGCCATCTTTCTGCTCGGAGAGTATTTCTAATATACCTTGATATCTGACTACGTGGGATCCTTAAAGCTTTTACGACTTACATAAATCATGATTAAGCATATGGATAACACGGCATGAATATTGGATGTGCAATAAAACATGAATTATGCATGTACTGTTTCGATGGGAATATGTTTCAAAGATGCTTGCCAAGCATATTGTTATATCTAGTTATTATATATTTCTCTGCGAAATACTGTTTAACAAAATGTAACTGTGCTTGAGTTTATTTGGGTATGGTTTGTGATAGAATGTACATAATAGTCTCTAGCTTTATACAATTTCGTTTACCATTTAAATGATCACGAAGTTTATAATAATTACGAACAAACATTATAAAACCTGTCCTATTATCACTGGCGATCATAAATCAACCGAATCCGGTCATTTGGTATTTTTGCTTTTCTTCTTTTTTAAAAAGATTTAAATATACAGCTGTCTAAATAAACATAAAGAGAATAGTTTCATTTTTTCCTATAAAAATATGTATTCGCTGTATTAGCCATAGTGGGTAATTGACATTGCAAGTAAGCCTGATTTCAAATGTGTACAAAATCAAGCTATTGTTGTCGCATTGAAAGGAAACTAATTTCTCGATAGACTACAATAATAGTTGCGATTCTTTGATATATTTTACGACAATAGGTCATGTTAAAAGAAATATGTCAACGTCCTATAAGTATGCAACATATACTAATATTTTAAAAGGCACAGGACAAAGCAATTCACATACAAACCAGATGCAAAAGTAAGAATAAACAAAAAGAGCAAAACAAACAGTTACCGTCTTTGAGAGGTCAGTCGGCAAACGTTACCGACTGGGGTGCTTAAACTGGTAAACTTTGTTCGGGGTTTCTTAACTGCAAGCAATGAAATTTTTTTATTTGAATGTCTAAAATATCCAAGCACTGACGAGAAGACGCAAGCGAAATTACGTTATTCCGCAATAGTAGTAATGGTTTGAACTGTTATCTGTCTCAAGCTGGTATCACTATCCAATCTTCCTCACTATTGCTATCTTGATGTTTTTCCCATACTCTTTTTCTATCTTTCTCTCCCTCTTTTAATATCTTTTTCGATCTCGATTTTACTCTCTCTCTCTATCTCTCTCTGTCTGTCTATCTATCTATCTATCTATCTATCTATCTATCTATCTATCTATCTATCTATCTGTCTATCTCTCTCTCTCTCTCTCTCTCTCTATCTATCTATCTATTAATCATTCTCTCTGTTACATACCTTTCTGTCTCTATGTCTGTCTCCATGACTTTTTCTCTGCCTCTTTTTTTCTCTCTATCTCGGTCTGTCTGTCAGATACCCACACACTTACATATATACATACATATACAAATATAATTTCATATAAACTATATGCGTTTGTGCTTGTGTGTGAGCGGCCGTGCGTGCGTGCGTGCGTTCGTGCGTGCCTATGTTCTTGTGTTTGTGTGCGTGAGTACATTAAGCCTTTCTTTCTTTGCTTTTTTCAGAAACTCGAATAAGACAACTGCTCAACCGCAAGTTATAGCTTCAGTTATTCAGATAGCCATCGTGCATATGACACACAGCGACGACGAGCGAAAGTCCCAGAAGAACAATATATATTGGAAATAATATCGCTGTCCGATATGTGTTGCTGTTCTATTTGTGTTTAGAACCGCAATCCGAAAAAACTTGGGGGTTTTCTTTAGAAATAAGTTTATGGAACCTATTTAAAAATCAAAATCATTCTCATATTAATATTATGTAGCAAATCACAAAGTTCACTAATGTGAGTAGCACTAATTGTAAACAGGCAGGGGCAAATATGAAAAAATGTATTCGTCTTAATTAATTAATTACCGGCCGCAATAGCTCAGATGGCAGAGCGTCGGCTTGCGGATCGGGAGGTCGTGGGTTCGAACCCCGGCCGGGTCATACCAAAGACTTTAAAGTTGGTAGTAGTGGCTTCCCTCCTAACGCTCGGGACTACGGGGACAGCATTACGCCTGACTCGTCGGTGTCAGTATAATGGACCGGCCGGGTTCAGTCCCTGGGCACCTCATAAGTGCCCCTGTGCTGTAATGATAGAAATGTCGCTGCGCAGTATCGGCAAAAATGCCGGCTAATCCCATCCCATCCCATCTCGTCTTAATTACCTCTTAATTACCTATACAGATATACACAATATTAATATATAATTACACAATGCAAATAAATAGCGTATAACATGTATATGTGCATACACAAAATATTTTTTTTTAATTTCATACGAATATATTAAGTTATTCTTAAATACTTAAAACACACATTTCCTATCGATATAGTCGTGTACAACATTCGGGATTAGACATTTTTTTCTTATTTATGCCAGCTAGCATTTCCTCACAATATTTATATACACATATGCCGCTCCCACATCCTTCTCTCACACACTCACCACTACACACTTCACATGCAGTCGCACTTATACAACTCCGTATAATTATTGTACACAGATAATATATAAAGAGAAATACAAGCTTTCAAAATTTAATTCTCCTCTCCATCTGCAAAGTAATCAAACGAAACGAATAGAATCATAGCTCTTTCCAAAACTGTAACACAAAAAGATTCAACAAGGAAGTGAAACCATCTGTAAAGTATGGTACTTGTAACTTTTGGTTAAAAGTGACTCTTTGAATGTTCGTATTTAGAAATGGTGGAAAATTATTGACATCAATGGATTTGAGTGGAGCCTGACAATTATTTTTAATTTTAAATAACTTTCCCCTAACATTTTTTAGAATTTCTACTTTCTACTATCCTTTTCTGACGAAATTCCTCAATGATCTTTAAACAATTTGAAATGTGTGCATGTAAAATGTGTGTTTAGAAATCAAGGTTCATGCTTGTCTCAACTGGTCTAAAACAAACAAATAATTAATAATATCATCTGTAATCCTTTTAACGACTCTGAAATATCCTGACAATTGCATTTGATTAATGCCCGAAAAAACTATGTGGAATTCTCTATTCTCCCAAAAATTATTTCCAATTCAATTAGATAACAAAACATGACAAAAACTGTCGTGGGAAACAATTAAGGTTATTGTGATAAAATTCAAATCTTTTTCTTGAAATGTGTTTCAATTGTCTGAATAAAAGTCTTCTGGCATCGACGGAATTCGAACTACAGACGGGCCATGTATTCCGTCTTGCAATGTCAAAAACTTCTTCTCTCAATAAATGTATCCGTCTGTATGATTTAATAGAACCGTTTGAATTGAACTTCAGAAATATATTTGTTATACCAAAACACGAACAAGACAGCTTTATTGGTTTGGCTAAATGTAGTACTTTAGATAGCATACCACAATCTTGTCTGTATTCCAACACATGTTAAGATGTTTGCTTAATTACTAGACGAAGGTTTAGCATGGTTTTATTGAACTAGCTTTTATTACCTTTCGACAATGTAATCCTCTAGCATTGAAGATTGAGTGGTCTTGTATAAACAAAGCCACGAAAATCGTGGACTTAAACGGGTTCTTTGACCAGTTTGTTAACCGTGAGCAGTTTCCGGAAGCATGTGAATATGCATGACTACCAGGTTAATATTGCCAAATAATATAGGCATGAAAGATAACATGACAAGGTACACTGAGGTGTGACATTTAACAAAGGTAGTAAAATACAACATTAGCGCTTTAGAACATGCTTAAGGACCAGGAAGCTATAACAGCAAATAATTTATAATCAATGCACTCTGTATAAATGCATATAAAGCACATTTTCAAATCATACGCGTAATCCCATATTATTCTTTTTCAGGTTTGTTCTTGTTTGTTTATACCACCAAACTCGCAAACTAAAGGCCACCACCAAATGCACTGTCACAGTAACTGCCAATCGTCGCAAGCACTGAAATCAAATATTAGCATTTCTCGGTTTAAGCACTTAGAGAAATTAAAAATTTTGTTACATTTCTTAATGAGTAAGGTTGACGCGGTATGTGTAAGTGTGCTCCCATCTTTCAGTGCTTTAAACAACGATAATGTCATTTCAATTAACTCACAAGAGTCACACATTTAAAAAAAACTAAATTTTCCATTTTAAACACTATGTTTTAAGTCAAATAATAAGGCATACCATATGTAAACAAATCAAAAGAGAAATAAGTGACGGATAGATGGAATGAAAAAATGAACTCTGAAACCTTACATATGATTTACACTTAATTTTACTACCTACTTAACATAAACATTTTATTACAAATCCACTTGGAGGCTTTTTGCTCCAAGTCTCGCAGTATTTTAACAATTTATCTTCACATAATCATCGGTCATTTTTGTTAAATCCACTAGTGATCATGAATGATCATACCAAACTTGCATAGCTATTTTCCTTTCGCTTTTCTCTAGCTGAGATAGTCACTTAAATAAATATGTAGTCACTTACCAGCCACATCATGCGAGGAACTTAATTATTACGAAAAGCTATACTTGAAAGGGACAAAGCCGCCGAAAGTAGTTTCATAGAAACCAGATTGGTTTCCAAAACACAATAAAACTAATTGAACTGAAGTGAAGACATTCATCAGACATTTGAAATGAAATTAAATTCCCCATCCTAAATGACAAGAAAACACAATCAACATTTCGTCTGATGGAAACTGCACAGAGTATAACCATCAAAACGTGGCAAATGACTTGTGGCATCTAATTATATATTTTGGATCTATATAAAATTGTTCATTTAATAGGATTCATGGCCGCTTAATCTTTACACGCTGTACAAGACAACGTTTATAGTTAATTTGATTTCTATTTTAAACATAACCTAAAATTAGTAGAAATAACTGTCTTTATTATTATTATTATTGTTATTTTTATTATTATTATTGTTATTATTATTATTATATTATTATTATTATTATTATTATTATTATTATTATTATTATTATTGTTAGCTGCTGCTATAATTTTTATATATATCGTTACATTCACAATTTGTTTATAACCCATGAAGCCTTTCCAAATAACAGTTGATTGACGATTGGGTTTCTTTATGCTAAAATTATTATTTGTATGCTGATAACTTTTGGGTGAAGTATGTAAGACATACGCTTTACAGTGTAAAGTACAAGCACCACTTCTGGTCTTGTTAATTATTTATATTTCAAAACGTTTTGCATAAAAGCCAAAGCTCGTAAATAAGATATGCAAGTGGGTGGTAAGTTTCGAGTCACCATCAGGATGAGAGAATACGTTTATCCGTCTGAGAGTCAGGACAAAGCGATAGCTAATGAAAACCTCGTAAATAGTCATACACATCTTGGACGTCTCAGCATTATTTATCAACAACATGCTGATGTCGTTTCCTTAAAAGCTTACTACACTGGACTCTAGATAAATATATCATCAAAACGATTCAGTAATATTTAAGGTTCCGTGTGTCTGCTGGTTGTAATGAGTCAGATCGATAAGCTTCTATACAAAATACTTTCATTTTACAAATCGTGAGTACTGGCAAACGATAAGCACTTTAAAAAAATAGACCGGCAGTGAAATAAATCTTTTCAAAGAATTTAAATAATATTTGACATTTATCTTTTTATTGAAATTCAACACTTAGTGAAAGCCATAATAGCGCATATTTTTCTTTTCAAACTAGAGAAAATATGTACTAACTACAATGACACCTTCATATATTTTTTTATTTATACAAATCCTTTAAATCAAATTTGAGCTTAAAGCTTTTTTTTAATTTGTTTAAATTGAAGTAGAACCATAAGTAGCATTGATAATAAAGCACGAATATTTCATGTTTGAACCTAATACTGACTTTTTATTTTATAATTTATTTTGTGGACGTAGGTTTAAGGTGTAAGGTATAATAAACATTAATGAGATGTTTTACGTATTGACATTGACTTATAAGTGTTCATTACACGTGACAAGACCAAAGTAAACACTCAAACAAAAAATTTCCGTATATAACTCAAAGTCAGAATCCTTTTAGCGACAAACTTGTGTCGAGTTAGTTTCTCTGCTCAATGCCAATAAAACCATTCTCACTAAAAGCACACATTACTGATGGTTTACAAATGTCAAGTTAACCGGAGACAATAGTATATAGCCCCCGTAATTAATACCTTGTTTTAGCACTAAATGGTCATTTCTCTTTCTTTTCTTTTTATCGCTTTTAAATAGATTTGACTGAAATAAATTGTTTAAGTCGACACATGTAAAAGGATATATTAAGAATAAATGCCAGTACTAACTTAAAAGCATTTCCAAGTTATTATCAAAAGTACATATTCAATTTAAAATTAAGTTTGTGCAACCAGTTTTAAGAAAAAATGAAATCTTCTTCATTAAAATTGTTAAATAATACCAATTGCTACACGAGAAAGTTAATTAAAATTCAATCATTAAAATGAAAGTGTTTAACATATTGAAGAAGTTAAAAGTCAGCAATTTAAAGTTTTTGAAAGACCTGAGATGCTGACGTTTAATCAGACAACATGTTAATAATGTATTGCGGAACGGGTTTATTTTGAGACTGTTGAGATACATTTTCATAGTCAGACTTTGGGTGGTGGGGGCATATGTATAATTAAAGTATTGAGACGCACGTTGAAAGTCAGACGTTGGGGAGTTGTCTGTATAATCATAATATTGCAATACATGTTTATAATCAGACTTTGGGGAGCTGTATGTATAATCAAAATATTGAGATACATGTTTAAAATCCGGTTATTGTGGCACATGCTTCTTGTTACTATATCATTCAATAATATGACAGGGTCCTATGTGAATAACAGCATGTAATAAAATATGCACTATATAAATGATACGCAATATAAAAATTCAGGTTTAATGTAAAGAAAAACACCACCGAAACCAGACATTGCACAAACAGAACGAGAAAAACCAACAGCTACTCACCTTGCCATGTCCATTCGGCAAAATACGGGAGCATAGATAAAAACTATTTAGTTGTAAGTTTATAATAAGATTTTAATGTATATAACCAGTCTTCTAGTAATTACTTTTTTTTTTGCAAAACAACATTTGAAAATTTAAAAAAGTTCGATATTTGTATCTATTGGTTATTTTAGAATTGAGAAAAACAAATTGTAGCATGGAAAAAACAAAGATTTATTTTCATCTAATTAACATTTAAATATATTTGTTTGTAAATGGAAAATTGGAGATTATAAATTAAAGATAATCCAAATTTTCATATTGGCTAATGTAATCTGTGTTAAAATACCGCTATTGTCAACACACTTACAACTGCTGATACTAAGATACAATGTACCATGTTAAATATACAAGTAAAGCCACATCTGAATCCTGACGTAAAGATAGCTCAGACGTGAATGTCTGGCAGACAACCAACTCGTAAACATACGCACGGTGCAAAATTGTTTAATTCAATGGATTTAAAGACAAAAACAGAATAAGAAATGCGGAAATGGACGAACTTAATCGAACGGAAGAAATTGGTTGTTGACGCCGCTTTGGCAGGATTTGATATGGAATAGTTCCTTAAATGGAGGGAATTCGCATCTGACTTGGTGAGTGTTTCTCTGAAAAGAGTCTTGTATTTCCGAGGATTTCAGTGCAGCTGATATTTATAATGGCGCAGTGGCATGCAAACCAGAAATTTGGCAAGAGTTTTGTGTGTTCTTTTAAGAAAGGAACAGTGAGTGCTTACAAACAGAGTACTTTGCATTTACAAGAAAACAACAAGTAGCAGCAATGGCAAAGAACACATCAACAGGAAAAACAAAATCATTTCTATCTGTCGAAAGCTTAAGTATCCTTTACGTACCATTGGAAATATGACTAGATACTGTTTAGATAATAAGGTCTAGAATGAAACAGTGGCTGTTATTTAATCACCAATATATAAAACGAATAGCGTCATAAATAGGAAAATACAGTTACCACCATCTAACAAAATCTAACAAATTTCTGGGAATACTGATAAACTCATATAAATGCATCATATCTGTAAAGAGGGTAATATCAGACCCGATGTACGTCATGCGTACTGTCAGTCAATATAGGATGACGTCAACAATATGTTTTAAACGATAAACAATGTTCTTCAACGAAGGAAATCAAATAGTTGCTAAAGCCCTCAAAAGGTAAAAAAGACGCATGCACTGAGGTTGGTCGAAATTGCAAAAAGCTATACTATATATACGTAGTACGAAGTTGAAGTAGTACGAAGACTGTTTTACTTAAAGGGCACTCGGAACAAGTCGGTAATTTCGTCTCAAACATTGTCCGAAAACCACACAGTAGTTACAAATGACCGGATATTTGCAACAGCAGTCCGTTGATGAATATCGGATGCATTCTATAAAGCGCGCCGTACTTCAGAACGGTAACAAATGTCAGTGATTCCGATCACTTTATAAACTCTGAAAAAGCTTGTAGTCTGTCTTTCGCCGATAATGTTGCCCCTATAGCCAAATACATTGTAAGTGCCCAAGTCAGTTCAAGTACTGTTCTCGTCATGAAAATCTGCGCCACCTATCAGTTTACTTTACGATGAATAAACATCGCAAAACAAGTCAGATTACGTGATCCAACTGGGTATAAGGCAAGACCCAAACTTAAAAAGCAAATCCAGCTCAACCTAGCCATATACCTGCCTGCGCATTGATGAACGTCTGCAGCAAGTTAGAAATATAGTGTTCGCTAAAGGTTTTACCAGCAATGGGCTCATTAATCCTTTGATTTCACCTAGCCTGTTCGGGAATGTTGTTAAACTATAGTACTAAATGGCAGTGACTTTGTTGTGGATACTTGCATTTATGAACTTTTGTTGTGGAGTTATTCCTGGAATTAGCCCAATATTTAAAATTCGCAGATAAAAAATGGCCTCTTTTCTTACCGTCTTGACATAACGATCGCGTGAACTATTAATGTTTAGATACATAATTGATTGCCACAAGAAGAGAGACTCTGCAATCAAGGGGGTGTACCAAGCACAAAGAGAGCAAAACACATGTTGATGGATAGTCTCTTGGCTGATGACGTCTGCTAACATCTATACGATACAAAATGTTAACTATTTTAGGTCGTATTTTATTTTTCAGACAGGTGTAGCTTTGACATCTTTACGTAAAATGATATAAGTTGGCCATATCGAATTTTTTGTGCAATAAGATCGGACTGGCATAACAATATGACAAAAAAAAACAAAAAAACAATAAACTGTATAAAAAATATTAACTTATCGAAAAGCAATGCATTGGTGACGCTTCTCTTAATGCGAGCTTGTATTTTCTTCACGTCGAATAAAAAAGTAAAATAAAGCGCAAACGGAAACGGTTTGTATGAAATGTTTGAAAATATATGTTTTATGACAAAATATTTATCTTTTTTTTCTTACAAATTCAAAATAAAACGTTTATGAAGATTTTTCAGTTTAATCCATAAGTTTCTTTCTTAAAACAAAACACAAAGTGCAAGTCACCGTATTTTACAACGTATTCAAATATAGATCATGAAGGAAAACACAGACAATGGACAAGTTCTGAACAAATTCTGATGCACAACTGCAACTTCTTCCACACATTTTCAAAATGCTTGCGTGAATGCTTCCTGTCTAATCCTCTTTGTCATTCTTAAAACGTATATTTCGCTATGTGTATAAGGGCGTTAGCGATCTGCTTTTATTCGAGTACAATTATCTAACTTAGAATTAGATTAACCATAACAATTATGCAAGGCATTATTTAGACATAATTGCATCTCAAACGTATCACAATTATGTTGACACACTGATTTGTTTCCTTTATAACTTTGCATTTACAGTAAAGATCTGACAGTTTGAACCTATCTTTTGCTTCTCAAACAACCAAATTATTTTAATTATTGTTAATGAAAAATTGAAATGCTGGTTTTTAACTTCCGACATCTATGTAAAAAGTTAAGCATACCGCCCACAAGTCATTCCAAAATATATTTCCTATCTGAACCACGCTGCACAGTAAGTTATTTTCACTTATTATTTTTGCTCACGTTTTATAATTAGTATAGAAATCAGGTCTGACGTCGATATACATTTTTAATAGAAATCCACAGAATGAATGAATGAAAATTTAGAGCAATTCATTTCACCACATATACTGTGTAACAATATTGTAGCGTTGCAAAATCGTCTTTGATTTAAGTTAAGTATATGGAATGAGATATGTTAATTTGCACAAATTCCAAAGAGCAGAGGTAAGCTTTTGTCAGATGTATTTTATATAGGCAAATTATCGGATAACGCACTAAATTTGCTTTGATAACTTACTTTGCCTTCTTTTTTTCAAAATATATGTTCACTGAAGGAAAATCAATAATCTCAATACTGGACATATTATTAAGTTAACTTCAAGAGTCATTAGTAGATAGCTTATTTTTGTTTACAGTTGTAATTTTTATAAGCGGTGTCCATAATTTTCTGTTCAAATTTAGAGCCTTTAACAATATTAAGTATCTGTAAAGCAATAATCTTCGCCAGTCTTGCATAAAAATTAACGATGAAACAATAGATATTAGTACAACTAGATGAACTTACTTACTTATATACTTTGTACGTGTTTTGTTTTATTGTATTTTGACACAGGTTAACATGTGACATACTACCAAATAATGTCCGTATATTTGAACACACACCAACCAGCACTGTAAAGTTAAGTAAAATACTACTTCTTTTAACTGGATTATCTCTCACGCTGTCTTTCTACGTTTTTCCTTTAGTAATATCCTATAACATTACTATTGTACTCTCACAAACAAGGTAATGTATTTTATCTTATTTTAGAAGGAGCGTTGCATCGTTCTCATTTTCCCAGTTGATGGAAGTATGTTTTTTTTTACTGAAGGAAGATTATGGCATAACAATATTCTTTTAGCGTATCTTTATTACCTCCTACGCAACGCCTCATTATTGAGACAGTTAATTTAACTTCACACTATCTGACAGATAATATTACTGTAGACAAGCCTTTCTGCGCTCAAATGATCCATCTGATTTACACCTTCAAAACTTAAAACAATTACATGTACACTTAAATGTAGCATTTCTAGAGAATGAGATCTTCATTTTCAATGGCCACGTTTTGTTACAAAATTTAGGGTATGAAACACGACTTGAACTTTATAATTATGAATTGTCTGTACGTTGATCTGGTATTTCAGTTCGTGCTTCATCCTGTGATATTAATATATCTCAACCTCCGAAGTGTTCACAAGTTTTCACAGCATTTTATTGTATGGCATTATTATTAATTTAATTAATAATATGGAACTGTTTTGTTGTCGATGCTATTATCTCCTGGATATTGTATGCATGCCTTGATAATTCGTTATTAATATTGATATGTTGATAGAAAATTGTATTCTTTGACCAGTTTTTAAATCCCGATGCAGGTTTTTACTGTTTGTTGCCTTTTTGATGGGATGCCTTTATTACTATGTAAATAAGAAAAGGTCCTATCAAAATTTTCACAGATATTTAAATTTTTATCTACCAGTGGACAAAGGCAAACAAGGTAAATGCAAATGTGACAAAACACAAGAGACGAGACATAACACACATAAAGAAAAACCATCAGTTACCGCCTTGGAACGGTCAATCGGCAAAAGGGCCAACTGGGGTGCTTAAACCTGGAGCGCTCCAACCTCGCACTTCCTGAAGGTTTTTCTAGCAAACAAACAGTGTAAATAACAATATCTCGTCAAAGTGAAACAACTAACAGTAAGCACCTGCATCGGGAGTTAAAACAGATACAATTAAACTTACATACATGCATAATAACTAGTAGTAAAGTAACTTATAAACATATATACAGTATTTACAGTAGATAAAAGCCTCGGCAACGTAAAAAAATAAAAATTCCAAACGAGAGATTGGTTTGAAATAAAACAGCCCAAGCGCTGATAGAATATAAGAACAAATAAAACAGCCCAAGCGCTGATATATTATAAGAACATATAAAACAGCCCAAGCGCTGATACAGAATAAGATAATTCTGTTTCTCTGTGAGCGAAACCTTTAGAACGTGTGACGTTGGGACGCTTTGTAAACCGAGGGAAAGTGTCTTTGGCTTGAAACATGGGCTTTCGCTTTTACTCACAATGCGAATGATCTACCTACAGAACTAAACTGAAAACTTAGACGATCTCATCGCTTCACCTCGCTACAATAATGCAAGCTCGAAAATGATCGATATTTTTCTTGCCATGTTTTAGGCATAATGTTTAACGTTCTAGAAGCAGAATCCATGTATTAATATTAAATAAATATTACAGTGCGATAATGCCATATAGTTTTATATATATGCCAATGCTTATTAAATGCTGGATGCTTGTTTGTTGATAAGTATGGCAACAGGTTTGATTAAGCATAAGTAAAAATAAATATATATGGAACGAAAATTATCGCTCAAAATTAACTTCATAAATTTTAACAAAGTGTATGTCCAATGATATTGGGGGGTGTTGTTTTGTTGTTGTTGTTGTGTTGTGTGTCGGGGGTGTTGTTGTTTTTGTTTGTTTGTTTTGCTATTTGCCGAATAACAAACAAAGGATTCTATTATAAGCAGAAAAGTATGAATAATCACATATGTTAAATCCTCAACTAGATTAAGGCACATACACAAGGTAATGTTAGTGTGACATTTAGACGAAACTCACCTAGGAGAAATTTCAACAGTCACCGCCTTTGAACGGTGAGGAAAAAAGATCCGACAGGGGCGCTTAAATCTGATTTACGGAGCACTCCAACCTCGCACTTCCTTGAGTTTTTTTCATAGGTGAACATCGTAAATAAAATTATCCCACAGAAGGTAGACAACTATGACTCGAATAAAGCATCTTGATGCGTAAAGGCACAAAAGAGGAGTGAAGGAAATAGTGTGAGCGAAAGACATTGGTATATGGCTACGAAAAGTATTCTCTGTTGAGGCAATTAAAGCTCATATATGTTTTTGTCATTGTTTCTAATCAGGTTGTTACATATGTTTCAGCCGATAACATTCCTATGGCTGCGAGACTGAAAAAAGGTAATGTATTGGCAATGACTGTCAATTACCTATTTCACATTTCACTACTAGAAAGCTTACACCACATTGTCTCAAAATAAGCATTTAATTTTTGACTATGGTAATTAATAAATGGGTTTAATGTGTTCAAACTATGCTTATATTATTCTGTTTGATAAATGTGATTGAAATTTGAACTTAAATAGTTCCACTTTATAACATTTGTCATAATAAATCATGACAAGTTCAATGACGTTATTTACATCTGTTTCAAGTCTAGTTTACAATCTAACTATTTCAAACATTGTCCGAAAATGACAATAATAGTTACAATAAATAAACATTAAAATTTTACACCGAAATCAAAGTCTGTTTTCCTCTAAATTACAATAGTATAAAAGCTATTTTCATAATTGGTAATAAATTTCGGACTTTGTTCAAAGGAAAAGTAGACGTGATTTTAACATAAAAGGTTTGTACTGTATGTTCTGAAAAGTTCATAATGTTCGTTATTGCACAGTAAGCGCGTCAAGGTGTACTCCATAATAATCAGTTATGCAATAAGAATTATAATCATTTAGAAAACATAAAAACAAACAATGGTCATAATAATAATTGTTATATACCGTTTAACACAAACGTTAAGTCTGTACAGTTGAACAACTCGAGTGATAACGATTTCATCGATATGATTCATCCTAGCAGGCGGGGTGGACACAAACATTTCTGTATTTTGAACCACTGATAGGTTTAAATGGTGTTTCTCTTATCAAATGCAAACAGATTCTTATTCAGGTTATTCACCATTAAATATTGATTGTAAGAAACGTTAGCGAAATTCTCTTTCAAAAAGTTGGATCATGAAAAATACAATAAAATACGATGTTGTACTCTATAACTTGAAATTTAAACAAATGACTGAGGAGAGCTTTAGATTATCAAGTGTCAGTCTTCTATGTTACTGACACAGCTGTCATGTAACTCTTTCTAATTTACAGATAACATTAATTAAATATGTCAATCAGTTTAGTGATAAAGAACTTAATTTTAAGCGAAGTTTTTCCTTTTTCTTTAGCTTAAAACAATGATAACATGAAACTTTAAGTATATCTCTAAAATATGTTATCCTTAAAAACTGACTCTTAAATTGCAATTAAAATAAATAAAACATATAGAAAATAAGACGACTACGCATTCGCATCTTAATTTGGCGGGTCTTATAACTTTAATGAGATTTGCTGAATTTTTGGACGAATTGATTGTGTTACAGCTTCATATTTTAATTGAACACGCTTATTATAACACAGACAGTATGTCTCTTACACTGAAACTTTTGTACAATGTCTATGAATATTAATCCTCGTGGTTTTAAACAATCAACATAAGAATTTTAAATCTCTTGGCATTACATAATCAACATATACAATACACATTTTGGTTTACTAGTATTTACTTGTACTACTGTCTATATAATATACGGACACACGTACATGTTGCAGTTGAGATTAGAATTTATGATTTCTACTGAAAAGTGCACCTGGATGACCATGCCTCTTGACTATTGTGGATCAGTCCCGCTGTTCATTATGGGCTTAAGGTATCCAATACGATGGAATGTGTTAAACTTGAGCATCACAAGCAATGTGGACCTATCGAAAGACCACTGGAAAACTTCAAAAAGAATCCCTTAAAAGCATTCCCGTTGTTAAGTGCATATCTCAGATCGAACATGTTGGTTGAATTTTGCTGTATAAACAGATTAACAATCGTATCGTTTCCATAATTAATGACACTGAAAAAACTCCTTTCCGAGACAGCTGGGATGGTTGGCATGTACTTTCCGATGCCTCATCTATCCATCTTTATCGGGGCACTTTCTCCGATAATCGAATAATATTCCCCGTAGAATTCTTTAATATAGGTGCTAAACCTTGTAGTTCATGGCTTTCGTTTGATTAACATTCCGAACTGAAAGTTTTGTCCATGGCCGGAATATCGGTAGACGTTCAATTCCGATGACTATTAAGTGTATTTTCTAATAGCTTTTATTTTTTTAACATTTTGAGGAGGAGTCCCGGAGCAGTAGTTAAAAATTTGCATAAGTCCACATTGCAAATGATTGTTTTCCAGTGACCTAAGAATAAAGAGCAACCAAAAACGTGATATCTGAAAAAAAACATTCTCTACCCCAAATTGACACTTTCAAAAATAAATTTAAATACACAAATGAAGACATCAATATTATTTGTCATTCAAATAGTGAACACAATCGTGACAATCGTTCTTCGGGTGTTTAACTTGTGTTCTCGAGTGTATAAAGTGAACGATGGATTCGTAGGCCAAATGTAATATTTAAGAAAAAAGGCACTTACTGGCCCTCTAGAAGACGATGTCACACTGCTTATTCTTATTTATATTTTGTTAACAGCAACCTGTTGACGGCATTATTGAAATTAAAGAGTGTTCTTTCATAGCAATATACGCCTAAGCTGTCTGTGGCTGATCAGTCTAAAAAGAGATGTAAGGAGATCAGTAAACAGTTAAACACACAATACATTGTGGATTTGTATTAACAAGGGCAATCTCATTGTAATGGGAGACTTGAATTTTTAATGTCCAAGCATGTATGTTCTCAATTTTCTCTGCAGTATGGCAATAAAACCACACGTGCACTTACACCAAGCAATGCTAATGACACAGTTATTACTTACAATAGCTTAGTGTATAGTCTTTCAGATCCTGCTTTGTGTGTGTTGTGTGTTTGTTTGTTTTATGTTCTTTTGTTGTTGTTGTTTTTTTGCTTTTAAAAGGGGTTGGTTGCTATGAATTTTTAAGAACCAAATTGCCTTGTTTGGACATAATGTAAGGAAAAGAAGTTGATAGAAGCTAGCTTCATGAATAAGTCATTGCTACAAGTCGTGGTGTGACGACCAATCCTGTCATTTAAAGACCGCTGTGCATTCACGTTTGTGAAAACAGGAGTATAATTTTTATTGATATACTAGTATTCATGGACAAAGCCTTCAGGAAAGGGGAATACTTTTAGAAAAGTAATGTAGGATTTCCAATTCTATGGTAGAAAACTTATATAAGGCATTTTAAAACAATTTTAAAGTTAAGTAATAGTTTTGTGGATATAGTGTATTTCTAAAATATTTTAAGTAGAAACAGTATTTTGAGTTTGTTTTCAATAATTACATATTGACAGCTAATGGTCAATTACATGTGTATATTTATTCATATGTATCATTCTGATTCAGCGTCCTTCATTAAGCACGACTTATGACATGAACTATCATTTATACTTCACCCCTGGTATGTTTGTCTCTAATTAAAGTATGTTATTACTTTGACTGTCTGAAATGTGCCGCATATCTATTGAAAGAATACGACTCTCCACTCACAAATATAAGTAGACATTGTTAGTGTTAGTTCTTATATTAATAAAGATCCCTCGGAAAGTGAAAACAGGTTTAAGTACAGCAGTTGGCCTATTTGCCGAGTGACTATTTCAAAGAAGTAACTGTAGGGTTTGCTCTATTTGAATTTTTGATATCTTGTTCGTGTCACTTCAACATTTTTCTGACATGTGAATCCCTTAATTTAATATATGGTTTAATTTCCATATGACCTTGTAATATGTTTGTATTAATAACGAAATATCAGTGAATCCTTAATTGTGATCCTATTTGTACGAATAATCTTAAGTAAATGATTGTGTGGTATGTGTTTGCAATAAAATGCCTGCGTGTGTAATACCTTTGTCTAGATCAAATAAAACCTCACTCAGGGCCTTGCCATTTTTTCGTGAAATTCAAACGAGGAAATGCCACATCTTCAAAGTAGAATAGCAAAAAATAACAATTCATATAAGCAACAGACGTTTAGCAGACAACATCATTTATAACGACTAGGTGATTATATTTAAGTGCACCATGTGTGTTATTTCTTTTCAGGTCTTCTTCAGTCCATTATATTTTCGTTCGTATAGAATTAGACTTGCCGAGCACATCTTCGTTAATATAAGTTTTTTACGGTATAGTGTTGTTATTAAAATCAACGCTTAGAGAATTAAAGTTGCCAGTAGTTTTGTACTTGAAAATATGTAAATATATCCAGTAAAACATCTGGATTTCACATTGAGTGAAGGGAAACGAACAAAAACGAAATTATTGTAATGAACACCAAGTTAATGCAAATAGGCTGATTTTATTCTTTATTTTCAACTGTAGAAAATATTAAATATGTTATGGAAAATACTTGCCTATTTGCATTTTAAAGAGAACATCATAGTTTGCTTTATTACATTGCATGCTCAGCACGGAGATTGTGTTGCAGCGTAAAATTAAATTTAACGCGGCTGTTAACAAAGTACAGATACCATACTTAAATCACAGAAATTTCCATGAATATCACAAGGAATTGCAAACTAACATCACTAAATCAGAACACCTACCATCAAATATGAACCAGAAACCATGCATTTGATATCTAGTATATTCTGTCTTATTGTAGGAATATATATTTCTAAAATTGGCAATGCATTTCTGGTCCCTGGTAGGTTTTTTTTACTAGAAATTATACTAATAAAAATAAGGATGTAATGTGTGTTTATTATAACGACGTGTGATTGTGATCATTTAAATAATGGCATTTCAATTATTAAACTTACCGTAGTTTGTTAACTTGATCTATCGTCCAAGCAAAAGTATTCAGTTATCTGGAGACGGTGTTCACTTGAAGCAGATATATCACATTATCATGACACTGGGTCAACCTGTCGTGGAACTACCCTATTAATTGCTTGCGCATTAGCTAGAACTGGTTTGCAACAACTATTTTGAACGACTTTGGTATGTCTCGGCCCTACCGATTTCGCTACCAGGTCAAGTCAAATTACCATATCATGACATTTAAACGACCAGTAATAGTTCGATAGATTCACCAGTGCAAGTTAATGTGATGATCAAACTTTTTATAAATAAATGATATGTTATTGAAAGCAAGATGTTTATTAAATTTTCCTGAAATTAATACAAATTTTAAAAGGATAAACACCGCATACGAATTGATAATTATTTGGTCTGTATCAGCATCTTTAACATCATTACAGAGGATTGTTGCATTTTATCATCGTTAAAGGCGTTTTATTTAAAAAATATATCGGAACATTTTATTTACGAAATTATGATCAATTATATCCAATTTGTTTTAGCGCAACATTTGCATCTTTGTGCGAATTGTAAAACATTTTAATTAAATTTGTAAAGAAGCACATCCAAAAGAACTATCGTACTTCGGCTTTTGGATTAATTGAGATACATCGAGACGAATTGAATTTGCAAACAGAAAATCTAAACCTTTCTAAGTTAACGTTATTATGGCTGACTTTGTGTTCTTTTTATCGACGCTAGAAACTAATAATGTAGCTCGTCTGTGTGCATTAAGAATACCGCTGGACACTTTCTTCTCTTTAATGATGTCTGTGGATGAGAACATAACATTGGTGATTATATTCACGTTGTGTGATTTATTAAAAATTATTATTATCAAAAATATACAAGTATTTCATGTAAATTTGGCAAAACTCAAACTCAAAACATTGAAAAGGTCATTGTCATATCACAGTTATAGTATTAAAAACCTAATTAATTACTTGTACGTTTTGCCTTTAGTACCTTAATTTCCATTTCTATTCTGACTAATACCCATCGATTTTTTAAAGCAATGAAAACTTTCCCTCAGAAAATCTATAAATCTTAGGTTAGTGAAAAGCAAGGCACATGTGGTCAACATAGTGGTGCTTGCTTTTAATGTTTTTAAGGATATGCTTAAAATTCTATACGAATTAATGAATGGCTTTTTGTTTGTGATGCCGTTGCTAAAAAGTGATCTCAACTTGATAAACTATATCACAATAATAAGAGAAAGTAATGCAGAATAAATTGGAAAAGACGGCAATATCTAATTATTTTGATCTACATTTATCATGTAATTCAGGTACCGGTGAAGCATCTAAATAATTGAGCAGCGATATGGTTTATATATAATTATATATATATATATTTACAATTTCAAATCTAGAAGGTTAATACCACATTGTCTCATTATTTATTTTTGTCGGAGCGTCTCTATGGTAATTAACATGGTAGGTTCAATGTGTACGAACTATGCTAATATTAGTCTGTTTGATACACGTATTGCCATTATCAATTTTAGTTAAGTTAGGCATCTCCTAATATATAGGGGTTTCTAAATTTGTTTATGAATGGGTAACACTAATAATAACTATATATTATTAATATAATTGAACATCCATCGAAACAAATAATATCCTTTTGTAAATTTACTTTATATAGTATTACTTTAGCCTATATAATTCAGGACACTTTCAATGGCATTCTTTACATTTGTTTCAAGTCTTGTCTACAATCTAACTATTTCAAACACTTTCCCAAAAGGTGATTAATAGTTATAATAAATAAAGGTAAACATATGTATCATACAGAAATATTCTGTTTTGATGTAAATGACAAAAGAATAAAGGTGATTGTCATATGTTGTAATAAATTGGATAATTGGTTAATAGGAATAGTAAAAGTGATGTAATAATATGTTGTCATTTATTCTTCCTATAATTCTTCCTCTACGTATTGTTATGTTTATTTTCCTTTCGTTGACATGGTACCTTGCTTTTTTAATTTCATCTACATATGAGCAGGATAGCATGGTACAACCATTTTGTGTAGTTGTTTTAACAGAAAAAAAAACTTCGTATATGACCGATTCAAGGCGGTAACTGTTGTGTTTGGTTATTTTGTTAAATGACAGAACACATATTTGTTCTTACTATTACATTTGGATTGCATACGAATACTTTTGTCCAGTACCTTTTCAAATTTTGTTATATGTTGCAGTGCTCATAGGACTTTGTCATAATTCATTAACATAAATGGTTTGCAATTTATGTTCTCAAAAGTTCGGAAATTATCGGATAAGGTTCCCACGAGCATTCCTTAGAATATGTGAAATACCCAGTAATTCAGGGTCATTGGTTGATGAACATTCCGACCGAATGTTGTGTTTATAGCCAGAAAATCGGTGACTATTCAACCCCAATGACTGGTAAGTGTAATTTATCATATTACTGTTGCGAGTTTCTGTTGTTCAAAAGAATGGGTCCGGGAGTAGTCAAAAAAACAACTGCCAACACCAAAGTGAATCTCTCGTGCGTAATGTCTGGTGGTATTATATTCACTTTGTTCTAGAATAAATGTTCTTTAAAATAGAATAGTGCGTTTCTGACCGCTTTAATCGTCACTAGAGATCATCTGGGTAGTTGGGAAAGCATGTACAGTAACACCTCTGTAAGCTATTTAGGCATGTCATCTTTTAAAACAGTTAAATCAATCATTTTGTCTTCAAAGCGCACCTTTAATTAAACATTCCTCTAAGTACTGCATCATAGTGTATTCCGAGTCCATTAACATTCTTATGAAATAATCTTTGGTAGACATGGGGTGTAAATGTCTAGCCCATCAGCATCAAATAATTGTATATTTGACAACAAACCAAGGTCAAACCTATTTTCTGACAAGGTCATCCTATTTATCACCGCACTATTTCGATTAAACTGCAACTTGAACTCCGACCTTAACTCCTAACGTAGGTACAAAACAAAGGCAAACCACATTATTTTAGGTCGACCCTTTCATTGCGTTATTATCGAAATAACAGGTAAGTCAAATAGTAAATAAATAAAACAACCCTAATTTAAAAAAGACGTTTGTAGCTTTGATCAATCGGTACTGCCTTGCAAGCTTTAAGAAATGGGTTTCTTTGAAAAAAAGAAATTCAATTAGTGTACAAATGTTTATAAATCTCATAACAGTACGAGTGTTTAAAGTAAAGGACATTTTAATTGAACCGAAAAGCTTGAATCGTAGACCCGACTTTTAAACTTGAGAAAAAGACACTTACCGGCCAGTTAGAAGACAATATTTAAATGTAGATAATATTGTTTGTCATTTAATTAGTGTACAAATGTTGTTAACCTCTAATGACAAAACGGATGTTTACCGCACGTTCTTATATAAAAAGAAAGGACATTTTAACATGCTGATGAACTGCATAACAGAAACAGCTTGTAACGATTTCTGAAATATACGCGACGACGCGTTCTAACTTTGTGTTGCAAAGTAAGGGTTAATGAGGCCAAAATTAAACGGGGTCGTTGGTGTTTTGCCGCCTCAATGTGAATTATAGATTATAGAAGACAAGGCCGGCCTTCCTCTCTTTCGAATCGGACTTCCTACGTCCACCATTGCTGTGTACGAATTAAGGGTCACGGACGAAAGTAGATGCGGGTCACGTGATAATACGAATGCACACATAACATTGCAGGATTCGACCGAATTATGTTAAGAGTCTCCAAGACTGAAATATTTATAAATTTTATGTTTTTCATTGATTCATTGGGAAAATGTTTAGGAACTATGGACAGACATTGTATGTCATACAATTCATCTGAAGCGTTATTGGCACCAACTTTAATGAAAATCTAAACCATATATAACTTTAATCTTTTAATAAAAGTTTAATCTGTAATCTGTTTTTGATCAATTTTATAATAGCAACATACATGTATGAACGGTGCTGTTGAAATTAATCTTCGAGGGTTTATAAAATTGAAATATACTGCAATTTTAAATTAATGTATGAAATAAAATAATGAAAATCTGGTATTATCTATCAGATGAGAAATATACAATGGTTGTTCTGGGTCAAAACTAATTCGGTAAGAAACACCTAATCCCATTTTATATTTTATGCTTTTAATTGCCTTTCAAATGAGATTTTCTATCCACATGTATCACATTTAAACTAAAAGATTTATACTGAGATTAGTAGATGTGTTACTAGTTAAGCAGTGAGTCATCATAGACTATTTACCTCATATCAGCTCCTTTAACAGTAAAATCAAATTTCATGCTACTAGAACTTTCTGAATAATAGCATTTTTTAAATTAAAAGGCTTCTTCCTGCCCTTTAGAAAAGTCTAAATTATGCAAAATGGTATAAACAATTGATTCTGTAGTCAGAATTATAATTGAACAAGACTTTTAAGATTATACTAGTAAGTATTATAAAGCATATCAATGTCCTCAATAGCCTTAATGATAAAATGTACATAATAAATATTAACGTATATTTATATGTGCGTGTGTGTGTGTGTGTGTTTGTGTGTGTGTGTGTGTGTGTGTGTTGTGTGTGTGTGTGTGTGTGTGTGTGTGTGTGTGTGTGTGTGTGTGTGTGTGTGTGTGTGTGTGTGTGTGCGTGTGTGTGTGTGTGTGTGTGTGTGTGTGTGTGTGTGCTAATTATATCTTACGTTACAATTCTACAATATTTTGATATTACATTTTGCGTATTTTAATAATAATACGTGTAAGACCTTTATATGATTGTTGTCGACTAAAATTCAATATTAATGTAATATTAAATGAACAATATCATTTCTTCTACCATATAAAATACCTTTTAACTGTCAGTCTAATCAGTCTGTAAACAGATGTAAGGAGGTCAATGTAAAGAGCTAAACACAGAAATACATTGTGGAGATGTATTACCACGGGCAATCTCATTATAATAGGAGCCTTGCATATTTTATATGCATGCTTGTATGTTCTCAATTTTCTCAACAGTATGGAAAATAAACAACACGAGCACTAAAAGCAAACAATGTTGTAAGAATGTCACATTTAGTACTTGCAATGTTTTATAATTTTATAATGATTTTGTTTTAATTTAATTTTAAAGGGTTTGGTTGCAATGAATTGTTAAAATAAACAAATTACCTGCCTTTGGACATATTGCGAGAAGAATTGGATAGATGCTATCTCAATGAAATACAATACGTCATTGCTGCATTTCAAATTGGCTATTTTAGACATATCATTACAATAAGAATTCTGTTAAATTTTATTACGGAGCGCCCAAGCTCGAACTTGAAGCTTTTTACTTAAAGTCAAACAACGTACTTAAAAATATTTCTCGAATAATGCTCGAATACTTCAACTTGCTGAGAAAAGGCATGGTAGAAGGGGCGATATAGGGATATAGTGTTAGCGAACGGCAGTAGTATATGGCTCTGAAAATAATTATCTTTAAACAATTAAACCTCATTATCTTCATTGATTCTGAATGAGTTGTTACAGTTTTTCCCAGCCGACAACTTTCCTACGGCTATGGAATTGAACAAAAGGAATGTAATAACAGCGAAGGACAATTAACAATTACACTTCTAGAAAGTTCAGACCATACTCATATTGTCCCAAAATCAACATCTATTTTTGTGCTTCATAATGGGCAGTTATGCAATAAGAGATTATTAAAAAAACAACACAAAATGCGCATAAGTCTAAATCCCAGTAATTTCTGTATATTCGACAACTGATAATTCAAAATGGCATCCGCCGTTAAATCTGCGTTGTAATAGAAAACATAAACAAATTTTTTATCAAATATTAAATTATCAAATCATCAAGAAATAAAGTACAAAAGTGGGTTTCCGTACTAGGCTTCTGAATTTCCCTCAAATCTCTTTAACTGGCATTTTGACAAACTGACTGACGGGACCTTTAAGTCTACCAGTTTAAGTTGTAAATGATACCGATATAGGGGTCATGTAAGTAATTTACAGATAATAATAAATATGTCATTCAGTTTGATAAAGAACACTTGTCGTTACAACACGTTAGCGATGTTTATCTCATCCTTTATGTAAGTAATGATAACATGTAAAGTAAACATCAATGCTTAATAAACCTAAGTTCTAACTTTAAAAATACTATTTGGTAATATTTTATGTATTTTATTTTGAAAAATTGACAATGACGCAATTGAGATATTTTATTGAGAAAATCAATATAACTTTTAATGAGAGAGGCTGAATGTCGAGACGGTCGAATCAAAGATTGTGTTACAGTGTGAAAATTCAATTTAACACCATTGTTAAAACACAGACACTATGCCTTATTCACTGAAACATTTGTACAGTCTATGAATATTAAACATCGTGGCATTAACCATTCATCATATACAATACACACCATTGTTAACATATTTTAGGTGTACTACCCTATGTACAATATACGAAACGCGTGAATGTTGCATAGCTGTTACATTTAGTTAAGAATTCTGCTGGGAAATGCCTCTGGATCACGATGCCTGGCTTATTTTAGTTATTTTGGTTATGTTTCACTAGTTTTTCGGGGCTTAAGGTATATAATACGAATGAAATTGTTTGAACTGGAGGGGCGGACGTTGAAAGATTTAGAAATATCACGAGCCATGTGGACCTATCGACAGACCACTGGAGAACTGCGAAAAAGATCAGTGCTTGTATTGGAATTTTTGATAGACACTTGAGACATCAATTTACCTTCCCAAAGTCACCTGGGGATGATCTCCGCGGACGATATTTCCCATTAAGGCATTTCCGTGGTTAAGTGCATATCTCCGATCGAATATAATGGTTGGTGTTTGCTGTATAAACAAATTTGCAATCGATTCGATAAATAAATGACACTGAAATAACTCCTTTCCGTGGCAGTTGGGATGATTCTAACCGATGCTTCTAGGCACCTTCTCCGATTACCAGATAAGGCTCCACAGAGCATTAAATAAGATAGGGTGCCATAGCCAGTTATTCACGGCCATCATTCGATGAACACTCCTAACATAACGTTGTGTCCACAGCCGGAAAATCGGCGAAACATCAACCCAGATGACGGGTGCATGTGTCATGGGATACATATTTTCAGAGACATCAGGGAGCATGAAGATAAAATATACGGATAGTGACACGTTTATGTCAAGTTATGTCAAACATATTATCTCTTAATGCTGTTAAATCAGTCAGCCTGTCTTTGAAGCGCCCTTTAATCAAGCATTCCTCTACGTACTGTAGTATAGTTTTAACAACATTCTTATGAAATGAATTTTGGTAGGCCTAGGTGAATACTGTGTAGCCTCCCATGCGACCAATCATGATATATATAGATTACAACCCATGGTCAGCCATTTTTGTTCATTCTTACACGGTCATCCTATTTATGTCCTTACTACTTCGACTCTCACTTCTAACGTGCTTACAAGAACAAAGGCAAACAAACCACATAATTTTAGTTCTCACCTTGCGATGCGTTATTCTCGAAATAACAGGTAAGTCAAACAGCAAAGATAGTTATGGTCAATCTTCAATGCATTGCAAAAGATTTAGAAATGCGTTTCTTTAAAAAAACACGAAGAAATTAAATTAATGTACATATGTTGTTTAATAGAGAATACCAGATTAGTGTTGATGCAGATAAATGTTATCATGCGAGGCTTAGAAAATCAGAAAGCACGAGCTCTGCCGAGTGCTTTCTCATTTTAGGGCCGAGCATATAAACACTACATAAACACTAACCTGGTATTCTTTTTATCCCACCATCCACAGTTTTTTTCAAATTGATTAAAAAGGGGAACATTTTAATTAACGTCTACTGCTCCTCCCCTACATGATCTGACATTCCAATGCAATGGTCAAAATTCATGCGCGTGCATAGAGTAATTCGGCTATAAGAAATAGTTCTATTTTACAATTAAAAATAAGAAAATAAGCATATTAGTTCTCTTATTTTATTTGCACTATACATAAGGTTGTAATTTTATTGATAACGATAATTAAAAAGAATGGTTGGAAAAAAAAAAACAAAAAAAACCTTCGTGTAAAGTTATACAAGTAGATTGTAATGTCACTGCCGTGTAACATTAAAATTGCTACGCACATTGCATTAAGAAACGCCGGTTACATTCGAGGTTTGTGTGTGTTTGTGGTTGTAAAAAACAATTTGCTCATTGATTTTAATTGTTGATGACATTTAAATTCTGAACATTGAATATAGCGCCATAAAATTGCGAAGATAGTTGTGTTTTTGAACGGGTAACTTGCGAAATCGGAGAAATGTTGGGATTGGAGGTGGTGTGCTGTTGTTAATGTTTAGGTGTAGAATCTGTGAATTATTACCACATTTGTCCAGAATCTGTGCAATCAGCTGTATTTGGTTCAACTAAAGATTGAGCCTTATCTAAACCAATTGAATGTTCATCATGTAACGACATTTGATCATCAGGGTCTGTCCTCAGATTATGCAGCTGATTGATTTTTCTGAGACAGTGACAGATTCAAGATCAATATCCTTCTCAAAAATGTTAGGATTAAAGCCAAATTTTGCCTCGAAATCCTCGTAGCTCATCTCTTCAACACTGCTTAGGTTTCACACGATTCTTCATCACATTCTTTTAATTCACACCAAATAACATCAAAACAACAGGGACTCACATTATCTGTCATTTTGACAGTTGTTTTTTTTTTATTTTTGCAGACGCAGACTGCAAATTCGTACTTTTATTGATTTTATTACTATACCTAAACAGTTTAAATCATGTGCCTGTATTACAACTTCGGAAGATCGCGATGAACTGTCGGTTAAGACGCCGCTACTTTAATTTTCAATCCTGCAGGACAGAGATCGAAACCTCGCTCATCCTTTTTTCTTAATGGCCTCGTTTGCTCAATTTAACCAGTCTTTATATTATGGAAATTTTGGGGGTGATCACAAGCATAATTACGCGTTAAATGAGTTTCGTTCACGTAAACATTCCTGATCGTTTCATAAAAAAAGTAGGCTTAGAGCAGATGCACGAATATCAATCGATAAAGGTCATCTTTCTCACACGGGTTATATCAACCGATATTTACAGAGATAGTGAGATAAAATATTAAACCAAGCCACATGTTTAACTTGTGTTCTCGAGAACATAAAGGACAGCTTAAGTGAACAATTACCGAAACGACTGCGTCTTAGATCATAATTTTTAAAAGAAAACGACACTTACTGTTCAAGTAGAAGACATTTATATGCGGATAAATGCCAGACAGAAACAACCTGTAACGATTTATGGAATATTAGAAACTATTTCTAACGTCATATGTAGCTAACTTAATAGGATGTGACCAGGCAGAGGTATTCATATGAAATGTTGTTCATTCTTAAACTTATTTAAGAATTTATTTTTAAACTTGATTTATCGGTTGACGAAAATGGATGGTCAATGAAGGGCAGAGCCAAGATGCGAAGGTGAAGGTTGACTGCATTTGGAAATTGCTATAAAAACTATTTATATTGTTGTTGTTTTCAATCTATCAATTTTGATCATAATTTTGATTATCAAACAATAAGCGCTAACATTACCAAAGCTACGCTTTTCCACCCACGTTAAAAAGCACAAATGCACATATATTTCGATCAATTTCTTAAGAAATCTTCCTTTGAAGTATTTCAATTTGTCTGGTCCGTATGTAAGTTGATGACGTCATATAATATTCTTACGTCATTTGAACGTTTGGGTTAAAAGAACAACATTTGATTGAAGTTTGTTTCTAACGTAAGAAATTGGTTAGAAAAGTGCGCTGAAGTCAAATTATTGTGTTGAATTAGGAAATTCGCCAACAGAAACGCTTAAATTATTAAAATACCTAAAGCAAGCAAGAGGAAGAGGAAAACAATACGTGATACGTACATTACTTTTTAAATGGCACAGTCTCTTTGTAGAGGGCCGCACGGCACTACGGGATGATGAGAAATCTAGCCGAGTGCCAGATGTTAGAACACCGTCGGTGACGTCAGTGTCAGGGGTGCTACAGAAAGACAAGAAAACTTTTCAGGAACTTAACGGCGCCGGTTGCGTTAACATTCGCCGAATTCTGTGCAAAGATAGTTATATAGTTAATGTTATCTATTAATACTTTTGTTTCTATTCATGCAAATTTCAGTGTTTATATCATTGTGAAGTCACGCGTTTAGTCATTGATCGGGGCTAAATAAATCATTTGTTTGTTGTTCTATACGTTATGTTACATTTTGAGACATTTTGAAACGTTTAAGAATGTAATTTGTCCTTCTTGGGTGTGAACATCAACTGTGTATCTGAATGACCTATAAGAAAGCAGTTTGTGTGCAATGTCACATTGTAGCATAACTTTGGATAATGAATGTATTTTATTCGGATCAAAGGCATGTTAATTTGTTAATTATTTGCATGCTGAAGTTCAGAACATGTTGTAAATACAACAAATTGTCAGAATTACGAGTATACCAAACAGTTGTTTTGTTCCATGAATATCTAAGTTCTTTAGGAAAAATGTCCTATGTTATGTTTGTTTATTGGGTTTATCGTCCCACCAACATTTGTTTCCGTTATCTGGAGATAAAGTCCACTTGAAGCAGATATAGTGCTGCCTTCACTGTGTATAGCATGCCGTGAGAGCCTGGCATGATACCACACCCAGTCACATTATCCTGACACTGGGCCAACCAGTCGTGGAACTACCATTACATTTGCTTAAGCGTTAGCAAGGGAGCCATCTGACTACTATCAGATTTAGACGAAAACAAACTTATGTACCATTAAGAGTAATAAGATCTGTTAAACAGTGAGCCACTGTGGCATGTTGGCATCATATAAGCACCTTTATAGTTAAATCAAATTTCCTGCTACAGGAACCTGTCTGAGCCACTGTGACCAAAATACATTAAACTATTAGCATACAGACCCACAAAATATAGCTGAATTTTTCAGGGTTCTCTCCGTCTGGTCTAAATTATGCAAAACGTTATAAAAACTGTGTAGTCAAAATGGCCATCTATTTCATATGTGAAACAATATATCTTTATGTATAATATAAAGATTTATATAATTTGTCAACAGCCCTCACGAGCTTTCGTTAAAATTTCTTGTAAGGTATTTTAAATTTTAAATTTCTTTTGACAACCCTATTGCTGTCTTAGTAGATATTTTAGTCAGACTCTTGATTTTCAAAACCCGTAGCGACATTCTAACAGCTAACATTTCAATGCCTTTTCCGATTATAAATCTTATTGACATATAAACAGCCGACAAATCGACATGTTTTTACAATATAAATCGAAAAATATATATTTATCATTGAAAAGAAAACCAGCTGCATTTTGACCCGCATGATTGTACAGCATTAATATTTTACTGCTCATGTTATACGTGTATAATATTTTACTGCTTGAAATTCTAATAGTAATGATACGTTAAATGTACAATGTACATCTGCATTTGTTTTACCCTAGTAATATACTTATAAGCTGTCTTTGACTGTTCAGTCTAGAAACAGGAGTAAGGAGATCAATGTAAACAGACAATATATTTTGGGAAGTCTGTTCCTATGGGCAATCTTACTGCAATGAAAGCCTTGACTATTTTATATCCAAGAATGTATTTCCTCAATTTTCTCTACAGTATGGCAATATAACAAAACATGCACTAAAAGCAAGCACAACAAACGATTTAAGAATGGCACATTTATTACTCGCAATGGTATATAGCTTCGTAATGAATTTCTGTGTTTATTTCTATGTATCTTCTCACAGATCCTGTATCTGTATAATTGCTTCAAGAAGGTGTTGGTTGCCATGAATTGTTAAATTAACAAATTGCCTTGTTTTGACGTATTGCTAGAAGAAGAAAAGTGGACAGATGCTAGCTACGTGGGTACTTTACGCCATTGACGACACTGGAAAGGTTATTCTACCTGTCATTTACAGATCGCTGTGCATTATCTTTGTTGTATAAAATGAGTATAAAACCTATTTATATACTAGTATTTATAGACATAGCATTCATTGAAAGGAAATACATTTAGAAATATAATGTGAGTGTGAAAAAAAGGAGTTTTACTTCTATGGTAGAAAACTTTTATATAAACATTTAAAACTAAGTTATGCAGTATATTTTAAGTATAACGTGTAGAATAGTAGTTTATGTTTGTTTTTAATTATTGACAATTAATGACCAATTCATACGCATATTTTTTCATTGTGAATCATTCTGAGACAGCATTGTTCTTAAAAAACAAAGCATGACTTATTTTAAGAACTTGCTGAATCATTTACACTTCCATCAAATACAAATCATACGTTCGTCCTCTCCGAAATACAACGTGGACATAACAACAGTATATGTTGATCTCTTGCTCTGGGTTGTACATTTTGATATGTAACGCAGAACATATTTTTTACCTAAGTATAGTTCGACAGTTTCACACAGTCTGCATCAGACTGTTCACTAGGTGTCACGTGACACAAGGAGAGTGTAATACATTGGAGGTTGGATGGGATGGGATTAGCCAGCATTGTTGCCGATACTGTGCAGCGACATTTCTATCATTAAAGCAAAGGGGCACTTATGAGTTGCCCAGGGGCTTAACCCGGCCGGTCAGTTATACTGACACCGACGAGTCGGGCGTAATGCTGTCCCCTTAGCCCCGAGCGTTAGGAGGGAAGCCACTACTACCAACTTTTAAGTCTTTGGTTTGAATCCACGACCTCCCGATCCGCAAGCCGACGCTTTACAACCTGAGCTATTGCGGCCGGTCACATTGGAGGTAAGTCTAAAATGGGGACATTGTTATTTTGAATAACATCCCCATTTTTTATTTTAAGGCATCATTACTGAAATCTAAGAATACTTCATCACTAAACTTTTTTGTTTCAAATCGGTCTGTATTCTTTCCACTCTCTCGGTTTGGAACTGTTACCGAGGCTTTTATCTCCTGTATATCAAAGATGATATTTTACTGTTATAATTATTATAAGAGTTATTTTGTTTGTATATTATTCCTTTTTATCAATTTTTACTCCCGATGTGGGGGATTGCTTTTACAATATTGTGGTTCTATGTTTTACTATTTGTAACATGTACTAATATGCAGCCAAACATCCAGGAAGTGCGATGTAGGAGCGCGCCGTTAACCGGGTATAAGCACCCTAGTCGGTCCTTTTGCCCACTGACTGTTCCAATGTTGTATGTTCATTTCTTTTGGTGTGTAATGTTTCGTCTCCTAGTTTTTTGTCACGATTACATTTACATTGTATGCCTTTGTTTAGAGGGAGTTCAGATTTAAATAACTGTTGTAGAACTTACAGGAACTTTATTATTTTCCTATTTTCGTCCACTGTTTGTATTTGGGACACCCCTCAGAAAGTCAAACCCGTTGTAAGGACGCCAGTCGGCCCATTTGACGATTCAATTTTTCAAAATGGTATCTGTGTTATTTCTGTAATATATTGTGCCAGCTTTTTCCCTTTGCCATCTGGTAATACGTGAATACATGTTATTATGTTTTAATTTTAATGTACGTTGCAATTTCAATAGGATATTGTCATATGTTAGTTTTAAAAACGAACTATGAGTGACTCCTTAAATGGCCAGTTGCATATCATAATAAATTACAGTATATTACATAAAACCTTATTATTAAGTGTCGCTGAGAAAATAAATCTTCCCATTGTTGAATTCCAATTAATGTTTTGATATCAACTCACGTCAGTTCATCATGGAAGCAGCAAGAACGTCATGACTAGGGTGACTTGATGTCAATACGAACATAGGTCTGAAGGATAGCTCGTCCGTGGTTGGTCTCGTGGTCTCTTATAGATAGCTTGGCAGACAAAGACATGTATAGGGTAGCCACGACTTATTCGAATCCTCGTGAACTTGTAAAATCCTTAATTCTGTCCTAGTTTGACAGATTTAATGTTGATTTTTTAATAGAGAATTCATCTATACGTTAGTGTTTCTGACTTTTAGGTGAATTGGACAAGGAATAATGCAAGGTTCTATAACGGTCGGTCAAGCTAGCTTTAGTAAACTGCATTATTCAATCAGTGTCGGTGTACAGATAACATGCGTTTTGTTTAAGGTACAGTTTGTAGGTATTTGAGGTTGGGGTGATCCGAAATTGCTACAATAACAATAAAGAGAGGACTGTTAAATAAAATTTGCGGATTGGTCCATCAAGTTATATAGACACCCTGAATGTGTTATAGGGCTGCTGCTGCTACTACTGCTGCTGCTGCTGTTGCTTTTATAGACGCGTTCGGTTTGTGAACATAATGTCAAAAGTTTTATGTTCGAGATTTTGTAGCATTTTAATATCGGTATAAATTTTCTGCGCCATTGAAATGACAGAATCCTCTGTATGTGTGCGTGCGTGCGTGCGTGCGTGCGTACGTGCGTGCGTGTGTGTGTGTGTGTGTTTGTGTGTGCAAACAGCAAACTCACACCAACAACAAAGTCGAACAATCGGAAAATATTAAAAAAATCATCTACACGGACATTTTAACATTATGGAGCGAGCAATGTAATATTTATGTAATTTGACAGCGGATAAGAATAAATGTCTCCTGGAAGAGACGCCTGTGTGTCTTGTACATTCTATATTGATGTTTGGTAATTCAATTCTATCAAGACATGAACTGGCTTCTCCATCCAATCGCACGTCTCTGATTTTTGTCTGATTTTGGTGGGTGTTTCTTTCACAATCTTATGTTTTACATAGCTTTTATCTTAATAAACGTCAAAACGTGTGTTTTTCATGCCTCATTACTGAGATCTTTATATCCGTCAACGCTTGCATTTTTTCAACTTGTTTCTTATAAAAACATAAGTCTAGCTATTTTGGTGGCGGGAGGCCCAAGAAAACATGGGTAGAACCACCGACGCGCTGCAGGCGAGCAGAAAGATTACCCAAATTACATCCCACGCGATGAGAAATTGAGAGGTCAGAGGATTTACAAGTCGGTGGCTCAATCACTACGCTACGGGCGCCCTGTTGTTTTTCTTTGGGGAAATCATCAGAAGATGCAAAATTAGAGTTCTATAAGACGGTTTAAGCACACAGTCCGTCATTTTCATTACCGTTTCAAGGCTGTCATTTACTGTTGGGGCCTCATTTTTTGTGTACTGTCACGTCTCAGTGTTTTGACACTTTAACCATTAATTGGCAACTGTCGAGTCCAGATTCAAACATTAACTCATTTGTATAAGCGTGAAAATTAAATATAACTCTAACATCATGGTAAAACTTTGTGAAAATTAAACAGGCGCTTTGGGGTAACATTATAAAAATAAAACTAGGGAAATAATGCGAATACTCAGACATTAGGTAGATTGTTGCTAAAATTGTAATGTGAATAACAAGAGTGAAATTTCGAACACCTTCCTTAAACGAGTGCTTAACATCCGATACGAGTAATATTAAACAGTAGAATAGGATGAAAAGGTTAAAAATATATTATTATTATTGGCTTTATCTAAAATGGATTTGGATTTCTTATTTGCTCGTACATACTATTTTTTTTCTCAAGTATCCCCGTTAACGCTTAATATTTCACACAAAAAGATCAGTGTATACGAGGAGCAGTTTTTTAATTGATCAAATACCTTGCTATTTACAATAATTAATGCAAAAATACAGATTTCACAAAGATGAATGCCAACCTTTGAGTTTAGCCACAATTCTAGAAATCGAACAAATATAAGAACTATATCTTTATATACATATGTGCGTTTTCATAATTGCTATACCAGTTATACAGTGACAAATACGTTCTGAATATTTATACTGAATTTATACTCAATTGTGTAAACGGATTTGTGAAATCATATAAAATTATACTTTATATAACAATATAAAGTTATTTATATTAAGCATTAGGATTGTCCAACTTCAGGTCTTGAAATAATTTTACATTAAATTGTGTTGTATTATACTGTTTTTTCTTAAAAGTATTAAATCATCTGGCACAAAGAAGTGCCAGATATTTTCAACACATTTCTACCTTTTCTTGTTTTTCTCGACCTGAATGAACGTCGGAGCTAAGGGATGCGCAAATATAAAATGGTTCAAAACGTTTCGAATTATAAGTAATTCAAGTTTCAAAGTTTCTTAGGAGAATGGTAAATAAATCCTTATGAATAATCCATTTAAAAAATAATCCAACAAAGGACACACATTTATAAATAGTCCTTATAATTTATCTTTTTACGGCGAAACTCGAGATTGATTTTAGGTTTATTCAGCAAACCTTGATTTTGGTTAAAATGCATTAGTGAACAATATGGGATTCACGTAAACTCTGAGTATAAATACACATACATTTGTTAATACATTTATGTGTAGTAACATATTCATTTTTGCAAAAAATCGTTCCTATATTTGTTCTGTTCATAAAAAACATAGGACTAACTTTTGTCTGCAAACATTATTAATATCATTGATTAAATAATCCACCGAAATTGAGTGTTATACTTATGTATCTTTTAACATCATTATGAATTATGTTATCATAAACTATTGATCAATGTTTTTTCTATCTTTTTTGTTATTTTTAAGAGTTTGCAATTTCTTCATACTTTTAACTGTGTAGGCTTATTCACACTTTTATCTCAATATATTTCTAACACACTGACGAATAACAAATAATAAATTATAATATAGAACAATTAACGGACATTAACGGCCCTGGTAGCGCAATCGGCTCTAGGAACGGGAAGCCCCGTGTTCGATCCCGGGCCGCGACATACCTAGCCGACAAAATGGTAGTGGTATCTCTTGCTAACACTCAAGCAATTAAAGGGGTAGTTGAACGATTGGTTGGCCCGGTATCAGGATAATGTAACTGAATGTAAAATCATGGCATGTGTTCATGGCATGCTTTACACTGTGAAGGCAGCACTATATCTGCTTCAAGTGGACACTGTCCCCAGATTACTGAAATGCTTTTGCAGGGACGATAAACCCAATCTGCAATAATCAAAACAATTTAGGAACTAGACAGCGTTTATCAGTCCAACTGTTGCTTGAATGATAATGAATATTCTAATAGACATTTTATGTACTGTCCAAGCATTACAACGTTGTGATATTGTAACATATATGAACTATCTTACTACCTAAACTTTGATTCTTGGTCTATCTATCTATCTATCTATCTATCTATCTATCTATCTATCTATCTATCTATCTATCTATCTATCTATCTTTCTCTCTCTCTCTCTCTCTCTCTCTCTCTCTCTCTCTCTCTCTCTCTCTCTCTCTCTCTCTCTCTCTCTAGATATATATATATATATATATATATATATATATATATATATATATATATATATATATATATATATATATATATATATATATATAATATATATATATATTAAAACACACACACACATATATATATATTTATTATTGAATTAAGTTCAACATCGGAACATATTTTTATAATCATTACACTCGACTGAAACTCGATTTATAAATTAAAGAAACAAAGTGAAAGGAAGGATCTGCAGAAAAAATCATAAAAAACTTAGTAGTCAAGGATAAACCCCGAGACTGATTGAATTTCCCGACAGAAATTTGAACTATTTTTCATTTAATTTGATATTAGGCATAGCTTAACGTCTGTTCTTATTTTATTGACAATTTAAACAAGTCATGTTATAGTTATGTCTTTGTGCATACAAAGTCTTATTCGTTCAACAGTTTTTTAAGTCTTGGAGTATATTCATCAATATTCTGATAAAACAACTGATGGAAACAGAATTAATGTTGGATCTGCATTTAGAATCAATAGACAAATATTAATTCAGTAAAAGTATTTATTTAAATACAAAGAAAATTAAAACTTTGTCTATTTACAATTGTCTGGATCTTTTCTTATCTAATCCGATGCACATAAGTTTCTTGTACTATTAGCCTAAATGTCCATAAGTTTGTTCTCAACACAGTCGAATGGATGCGGTCTTACGTAGCAACGCGAAGATTTGAATTAATTCTTATTGTAATTCAAGTAAGACAAAGCTATAATCTCGTGACCAAACATAAAAGGGAAAATGGTAATATCTAGCTAACGAGCTCTGAATTGGACAGTTCCACAACTTCCTTCCTTTGAAGCCCGCTTAAAAGGACATCTATTGTTATGTAAAGATCATTATGGCTGCGGGTATTAGATCCGTTTAAAAGACTGAATCTGACTCGGATGCTGGGGAAACTTCTACATAAGTAATTAGCCCGGATAATTTGGAGTTTATTCTTGGTTGTACGATATAATGGTCATCATCATCATAAACACATAGAATCATCATAGTATAGGAGAATGATAAACGTCAAGAGTATGATGATAATAACTAAAATAATAATAATAATAATAATAATAATAATAATAACAATAATAATAATAATAATAATAATAATAATAATAATAATAATAATAATTACAACAATAATAATAATAATATGATATATTAGTATAATTATTAATCTCATAATTTAGTAATATTATTATAGATAATATTATAAATATTAAATAACGAGTCAAAAATTTGATTGAGAAAATGCGATTGAAAATGTGAAGGTTCCAGTTCTAACTTTACTAATTGCCTATGCTGTAAAAGGCAACCTCCATGATGGTAGTTAAAACACCATTAATTATCGCAATATATAGCATAGTGTCGGGAGGAATTGTGTTCGCGTGACATCAATTTAGAATTAATGTTCTTGAGAGGTTTTGCGGTTTTGGCCGACAAAATCGCCTCTGGTGGTCTCTTGAGTAGTTGGGAAAGCTTGTCTACTGACAGGTTCTCGACTGGTTATCTCAAACTCAACTTGTAAAGCAAGTGACATTAATTTTTGCTATAATATCGGCATAAAAAGAATTTAAAGGTTGTTTTGGCAATTATCTATTTATTTATTTATTTATTTATCTATATTTAATTTATTTATTTTATTTATTTATTTATTTTTATTTATACTCCATTCCCAATCTTCCACACATTTCTGGGAAATAACACAAATAGAAGGTCGCGGTATAAAAATAACCTGAAAATACTGAATATTTAAAGAAATTCAATAAAGATGAGACATTTACCAAGCACAAGAAATAATGAAAAGACAAGATTCAGTATCTTACTAAAAACATCGATGCATAAGTCATATTTTTGTTTCGTCCATTTAATGTAGTTTCAACAATATAAAAACGAAAAAGAGACTATTTTAACTTTAGTATTTTGAATTATCCACACATTTATTGTTATTCGTGCTGCTTTCTGTGTTATGTATATATATATCTCAACTAACACGGTTTGCACGAGTTTTATGAAAGATGAAGATTTAAATGCTAAACATCAATTTATTACTTTACAATTGTTACGACAGATTAATAATTAACAGGTGCCATGCATGGCAGGATCATTGGAAAATACTGATCTCACATTATTTTATATCTATCTGCACTGTGAAGAATTTAGTCAATCGCGCGCATTATGGTATGGTCTGGTATGGTATGCATTACATACATTTTGGTCTTATTTGTCAGTAAGGTTGAAAAATAATAGGCCATACCGACAGCTTTAATGCAATTAATTAATTTAATTATTATTTAATAATAAATTTCTATATTTATAGTATAAATATGATGTTTCAAATGCAACATGTTTGAAAATTTTAAACCAGGCAATTTTTACCATAGTAGCAATCATAATTTTATTTGGTTACAATTTAGTGACTAAGACGTATCATATTAGGTCGGTTTAAGGCATTATAAAGGGGAAAGTTACGAAATACATTTGTGTTGATGTTTCTTACGACCCTAACGCTTTTTTCATTGTTTTACTCTGTGAAAGTAAACAAACGCAATATTCATACTAAAATAAGGTAGAACAGACGATGAAATAACTAACTATCGTATTTCCTTTATGATTTTGTCTGTGTTTAGCACGTGGAGATCTGTACTGTTTTGATAATTGCTTCTTTGCGTTCGGGTTGCCATGAATCGCTTTAATTTATCAATTTGCTTTCTTGGCTAGAGTGATAGGAGACGAGGCCAACAATGCAACCTTACTTTAAGAAAATATACGCCATTTCCAAATTTCGTTTAACGACAACGGGAAGTTTTATTAAATTTGCAATGCCTGTTAAACACAGTTATGTTTCAGTCAGCAGTACAAAGTTGTCGAAATCTATTCGTTAATATAAATATACTGACACGTCCTTTACTATGCATAACTTGGCAAATACAATAAATCACATTGAATGATATCCCCTGCCAATGGAATCGTGAAGGGTATACTGTCCGCCCGTCCTTCCGTCCTTCCGTTCGTCCCTATATCCGAATTCCGTTTCCATGTTATTTCTCTAAAAATGAGTGGCTTTCAATTATTTCTTCTTTTTGGGGGGTGCGGGGGTGGGGGCTAGAAATGTTTAATACAAACAGGAGATGCGCATATTATCCGCGGTATGTTCCGGTTGGACCCTTGTGACACTTGATTTGTTACGCTATTTCTCGGCAACGGCTTACTGGATTTTTACGAAACATTATGGGAACCATCAATACTAAAAGGAGAGGCACATACCATTGGCATGTTCCATTCTGACCGTTAAAAGCAGAGTTATGGCCCTTGAATTGTGTTTTGTGTCCGCGTTATTTCTCGGCAACTACATCAAATGTCATAACTTTTGGCAGTGGCTCTTTCTTTTTTTAATCAAGATGATAACAACACTGTTATTTATTGATTTTGTAAGAAAAAACTGATTTCGTTCCACTATAGTTTTATATAAATTCTGACTTAAAACTTTTTCAAACATACACTGATTGACATGGGATATACTTATGTGACACAGTCATGTTCCTTTTTGTTTCAAATCACTTGATATAGTTCAAATATCTTAACTGCTCTTCCTTGCTAGACTCAATATTTTGTAATAGAGTTTTAAAGCATTCAACTTTCCGGTTTGAGTGACAATTTCAACTCAAACTTTAACTATATGCGGATATTCATAATATTAATATAACCTTTTTTAAAAAAGCAGAGATGCATTACTAAACCAGTACTTCCAATGATAACTTACGTGTTAATATAGGAAATAGAATTATAAACTACACATATTTAGGCAAAAACTATGAATTGTACAGGTTCTATCTTGTTTTACTTTATTTGTAGAGTCTGTGATAAGGGCTGAAACACACACATACACACACACACACACACACACACAAACACACACACACACAAATAAGTTTCCAGAAGGGAGCAACATAAATATAAACTAAAAATAATAATTTAGTCGAGTTATGTTTGGCTTACAATTGATCAAATGTGCATGGTAGCAAAAATTGGTATTAATAGATAAACTTGCCAATTATGTCCCCGCATCGCGGTATAAGAAATTATAAATTGAACAGTTGAAGCATTTCAAAGTTACTGGATAACTGTCTAAAATGTAAAGTATCATTGTGTTACAATTTATTTTGTATTGTTTGCGAACATGCTCCTCTGTACATTTGTCCTGAACTCTACCATCCTTATGGTAGCCAGATACCTGTAGGCTTAAACATATTCTATGCATAACTTTGAAAAAATTAGTCTAACATAGTACATATTTTAATGTTGATATAGGTTAACATTATATAAGGTTTCTAAAGTTATACATATATTCACAAACTACAATAACAAATCAAAATAAAATAAAAAGATGATCCTACATCTTCGTGAAATAGACATTAAATAAAGGAGAAGAGGTATATTTGTGTAACAATAATTGCTGTTTATTTGACAGTTGCTAAGAATTAATGTCTCCTGGAATAGAAGTTATTGCGTCTCGTATCGAACCAAACACTAGCGTTATAACGGGCACACTTGTGCGATAGAATGCTTCTAGAATGCTGATATTTGTCCAGTCTTTTTAAGAGGCCATTAAAATGTTTCTGCGACGTATTCCTGTTTTAAGTATGTGACTTTTTATGTATTCAAGATAATATTAGTTCTATTTAAACATTTTTAATTACATTTTTTGCAAATTAAAACAATTTGATACAATACTATGAAATTAAATGTTTAATCGGATGTTAACAGCGACCACATTAGAATACTTTTATTTTCTTAAGATGATTTATATAACATGGTGTAATTTTTCCAGCTTACTCCTGTCTTCGAACAAGCTATGTGGTTGTTGCATCCAAATTTAGCAATGGAGACCATTTTCAATTATATTAACAGCTAGATTTAAAGACCAGGAACTTATATTGGCAATTTCTGTAAAAGAAAATAAAGTGTTGCAATATAATAAGGAGAACAGAATTTCAGCTAAAAGGTACAAAAATAATTGAACGTTTTGTCATAAGGTTTTAATCAAACCTTAGAAAATATTGGAAGTATTACAGAAACTACTCTCCCCCACCCACCGTGGCCTTGTATTGAGAGAATAGTAGATTTAGTTGCAGTGAAATTTCGATTTAACACTGCTTTTAACAAAAGACAGATACAAATATTTCAATCACTGTAACTTTCGTTAACATTATTAAAAGAAAAATGATCAAGAGCCTCTCAGGATAAAATATTCTGCTTTAAGGAGGTCGTTTGAATAAAAAGGTATTTGTTATAAGTGTATTCGTTGTTATTTTAAGTAATATTGTTGTATCTGGATTGAAATTTTATTCACTGACATCTTTCATTACTTAATATTTTATAAATGCTTGCAAGCTTCATATTTATACTAAAAGCTAGAGTCAAGTAGCAGAATTTTATATAGACTAGTTACTTAAAAAAATAATGCAAAATTATGAGTAAATGGATTTCAACAAAATGCAAAAGTTTATCATTTGCAATGTTAAAACATCCCGACTTTTGTTATGAGGTTTTGCTTCAGACTGTAGAATTATTGTGGAAATTACTCTCCCATATGATTTTTTACGAGATGACCATAGCTTTTATTTGATTAAATGCGCTCCTCATCGAAGTTCTCCCACCGGAGATGACCAGAGCCTTTATTTCATTTAATGCTCATCCTCATCTAAGTTCTCCCACCGGAGATGACCAGAGCCTTTATTTGATTTAATGCTCATCCTCATCTAAGTTCTCCCACCGGAGATGACCAGAGCCTTTATTTGATTTAATGCGCGCCTCATCGAAGTGCTGCCACCGGAGATATTGTTGTATCATAAAACATTTATTTAACACTGTTGTAAAAACAGAGACTATATTTAATCACTGGTGTGCATGATATGAAATAATATCTTACCCCTAGGAATATTTGAATAGTTCTACTACTTCCAGTCTCTTATCTGTTGAATTTTTAAACAAATGTATTTTCTTACGTTTTGTTTCTTTAGAAACATTTTTTTTGGAACAGATATGTAGAATTTAACTTACATGGAGGCTGTCAGAGTTCCAGTTTACTCACACAGTATTGTGTTATAATATTATACACTACTGGCATGCGTTATTCGTCAAACTGACATAGGACCAATGCATTGTTACTGGACCGCTGCAAATGTTATCTGTGATGTTGAGCTAATTTGACCATTTCAGTGTATGTCCTCCAAATAGAAGGAGTATATTTATTTTTATGAATAACATTGGCCGATGGTTTCAAAACGATCGTGATAAATTTTGCTTATAACAAAAGTCTAGTTTAAATATATTCAAGGTAAACGTTATAATGTATCATATTTATCGTATTTACAAAATGTTTACGCTGACGAAGTAGGATTTCTTTTACATGCGTCGATTTAAACCGAGTAGATTCTTTGTACTTCTATCGATAATAATGCAGCATATTAAATATTCCACGAGGTTTAAGCGCTTTAGGTTATGATACATAGTTTAAGGATAAAAGTCCTAATGCCATTTATGATTCTTCACATAAACACTTATTAAATGAACGGTATCCACTACTTTAATACATGAGTGCAAAATAGTTTCATTTGGCAAAACGTTTTAGATAATGTGTTTCTAAATCATTGCAACATCGTTTATGTGCCTAGAGAACTCTACCAGAAATATAGTTAAACCATTGACTTAATAACAGAATGCTTATGTTATCTTACATGTGTTGAGTAAGGAAATATGACAAAGTTCTCTGAGCATTACAACATATACCAAAAACTGAAAATTCACAGGACAAAGGTATACACATGCGAGCCAAATGTAAAAGTAAGAACAAAGCCAAATATATTATCAAAATAATAAGAAAATGGAATATAAGAAAAGTTCCTATAAAAATGAACACAAATATCAAAATTTGATCTACAGCTAAAAAAAGGTTAACACTTCCGTTTAAATATATTTGTATATGATATAATTAATAGTGACATATAAACAAAGACAAAATATACTCGTTTGAAAACACACAGACATACACACACACACACAGACACACACTCACACACACAAAACACACGCTTGCTTTAAAATTACTATATATTTAAGGACTGTCCGAACAATGTTTAATACGAAAAGGATTAACCTGTTTTCAATTATACTGCTTTTTTAACCAGATTGATTTTTTTATTATTTTTCTAAATTTTACCCACATAGTTTAGTTTAACCTGATTATGCTATATTCACATTAAACTTTGTATTCGGCGCCGTATGACCTGTAAAGTGTCCGTGTGCCGTAAAACCCAAATAATAAATAATAAAAATAAAATACGAAAAGGTTTGAGACATAAGAAATCAAATCTTGGTCAATTAATCTATGTCCACAGATTCAGTTTTAGCACTGACGACTTTAAATTCACAGAAGCAGAAAATGGTAGGAGGCATATCTTAATTAAAATTTAAGCAGTTAAACTTCCGTTTGCCAAATAATCAATATAAATCGACTTACAAACATAGAGAAAAAGGATGCTCCAGTGATTTTAGAGGGCCATAAACCATGTCATGATTAAGTAAGAAACTGCTTGACAAATTGAATTTCCTAATTTAAAACGAAAACCTCACTGATTATTTTGGTTTATTGACGCTGTAAACAAATTGAGTTGATCAGAACGAATAACATACCGCAGCAAAAAAATGTCGAACTGTTTTCGACTTCACCGTAAACGATGCAAACTAATAAATAAATGCTTTCCTCAGTTTAATTAAATTGAAGATAAATCTTATAGATGTGCCCTAACAGCTTTCTCAAGACATTTCATTTTAAAGAATTTACTTTCACAAGCTATTATTTGCTATAAACAGGATATATTTCCTTTCGTAATAGCAATAAAGGCCTAATGCAAATTAAAAGTCAACAAAATTGCTACAAGTTTACAAAAAAATTATGCTTCTGTAAGTAAAACTCACAAGGGGAAAACAATTGCATTTGCCACAGAATTCCAAATTTCAAGCAAAATTAATTTGCAGATGATTTGTCGTTATAGCTCAAAAACATGTGAAGGTGTGTATTTAAAATACCGCATATAAATTACAGGTAGGTAAAAATAGGTTGATGAAATTAGACAATTTAAAAAACAGAATAAGGTGATATGTTTTAACGGGCTAGCTTTTGTTTTCCTAATCACGGCTTCCTACTTGCGATCGTCTAAGAAATTCAGTGCAGCGACAACTTCAGGAACTTGTTTATTTGATTATTTTAAGATGGCAGTCTCTCCCTTTTTAGCAAATCATCGCCAATCATAAACGCCCCAAGGGAATTACTGTTATGGCAGTCTAAATAATCCGTTAGAAATTTCCCACGACGTAACAATTTGTCACCTGGAATTTAGTCTTAGACGGGAATCCCAGGCAGGAGTTCACATTTGCGAATTTTGATTTGCACTTACAAAACTATTGGTTGAAGTCACAGAACGGTGCAACATTATTACCTACCTAGCCTTCATACCACACATATATAAGCATGAAGGGCATATATATATATCAATTTTTACTACTAATCCTTAATTTTTAACGTCTGGAAAGTTAATTTTGAAAATAAACATAATTTGAAATAATATAAACGCTTAGATTATTATTAGAAGAGATGGTGCATTTAACACGAAAAATATAATCATAAACGTGAAAAACAGAGAAATAGATAATGGAAATGTTGCGTTCATAAGATATAGAATAGCTTAAGCATTTTAAAAGTAAAATACATTTGTCTGACAGGTACAAAAATGACTGTCTTTTAATAAAGTATACATTGCTTGCCTACAGACTTTATTGTACAATGTTCTGAGGAGTATCGTTCTCATGGTGACAAGATATTCAGAAGGTTTCTGCATATATATTTTTCTACAATTCTTTCATACAGGTCAACATTGTAAAAGGTTTCTAGACATAAACATTCTATTAGGTCTTGGAACTGATTGAAGGACTTGCTTAATATCTACTGAAGGTGTATATTTCTTATTATATTATTTCCTTTTGAGAAGAAAATATATTTACAAAGTAAGTAAGCATGTTTAAATGAAATGGTAAAAACGTATTTTCCAGAAATACGCATATCAATACAGCACTCTTATTTCGGTTTATTTGACAGTTGCTTATAATTAATGTCTCTGGAAAAGAAGTTATTGCGTCTTGTACCGTCCTTTACAAATGTTGATTGACGCTTCTTTTTAAGACCATAATGTGTGCCGTGATTTGTGTCATATTTAAATTAATGATATATTACAAATAAAGGCTGTATTGAACATAATACTCAAGACGAATTTGAAATAAATTTGAAGAGGTTTTTTGCAGCTTTTAATTGGGCAACAAGTTGCAGATGTGAAAGAAAACGATTCAAACTTCTATGAACAAACAAGTAAATTGGAACAAATATTGACCAAGTTAGAATGAATATACATATATGACAAAGTCCTATGAGCATTGCAACATATATCAAAATTTGAAAAGGACCAGGACTAAGGTATTGACATCCAAATATAAAAGTAGGAACAAATCTGTGATGAGTCATTTAACAAAAAGAGCAAACCCGACAGTTAACGCCTTGGAACTGTCAGTCGGCAATATAGACAGACTGGGGTGCTTAAAACGATTTTACGGAGCTCTAACCTCGCACTTCTTGATGGGTTTCGCAAATGCAAGCAATAAAAAGAAAACTGATCTATTTGGAAAAAATGTCCAAGCGCTGACGTTTTCTTTGATAAGTTATGACGAAAGAAGTGACGTCATTGAAAAAATAATGTCCACATAGTTTAGAAGAGAGATAGACCGGTGTTATTTCGGTTAGAAGAACTACACAAAAAGTTTTGATTTAAAAATATGACTTTTTGAATGAAGAAAAGAAATGACCAGAGAAGAGTAAATGTTTACAGCATCTTGTTCATATGAAGACGTAATTGAGGAATCAAAGTCCAATATTCATCAAAGGAAATACGTATGCTTTACAACAATTTATATATTTTCCAACAGAAAATATGTTTAGGTTGCACTCGAGTAAGCAATGGTGTTTTATTTATGTGGTATTTTAAAAGCTAATTAGCAAAAGGCATTAAAATTATGTTAACAGCTAGGAGAAAACATCAGGAATCAACAGAAATTCTATCTGCGTAAGTTATTATGTTACGATATTACTTCTAATAAATAGATTTCAACAAAACACATATATTGCGTATGTTAATAAATTTAAACCTGTTTGAACTTTTAATTAGGTTTTGAGTAAGACTGTAGAAAATATTAAGAGTATTGTAGCAACTTCTCCATAATTCAGCAAAATATTGAAGAACTTCTTCCAACAGAGAGTTTATCGCGGCGTGAAAATTAATTTATCACTGGTGTTAACAGAAGACAGATACCATAATTAAATTACTTAAACCTTTGTGAGTATAACAAGGAGAGCGCATACGTATCTCACTGGATTTCCAATCTGGTTAAGTCGGCATTGTATTTAATCAATTAATAAGAAACATCTTGAATTGAATTTCCGACAGAAAAAAATCGAAAATCTTCCCGAGTTAAATTAATTGTGGTAACACTGGAGGAATATTCTATTCTATTGACGTTGTAAATAAATTGGGTATTAAAGCAATAATACTTTATCGTAGCAAACTTATGTCCATCCGTTGTCCAATCAACCAGAAAAGACGCGAATTTAGAAATAAAATAAATTAATTACAAATTAAAGTTATATAGTTTATATGCCCTTCGCAAGGCGCATTGAATTTTAAAGCAATTACTGTTGCGGTTTGTTCTGTTTTCTATCTTAAAAGCAATAACACTTATAAACGACATAATAAAGCAGTCGACATTTTGCTCCCAGTTTGCAAAAGTATGTGCGCATTTTGTAACAAATTTCAAACAAAGGGCTCAGGGGAAATGATATTTGAGTTTATCTTGAAACATAAAGAAAAGGTCCAAAACGTGACATGCTTTATTATAATTCCCAAACTCCAAGATTTGGTTACATCTTATCCGGCTTGAAGGCCGTGTAATACCTGCCACCCTGGCATCCACGAACAAAGACTTCATTTTTTGTTGAATGTTATCATAATTAAATTGCCCCTCTGTCATAAGGGCAGCGTTAAATTTGCAATAATAAATACAGGGCCACTGATAGATGTACGCCCTGGTATATTTCATAATAATAAGATATGAATGACTTAATGTTTATGTATTGACAAAATGCGAGTGGTTAACGAGGATACGACAATCTGTAAACAGCATTTCCCAGTGCTTCGGATAAACCTACCAAACACTCTGATGTGTGTTCTTGGTGACAGCAACGTATTACTACCTGTAGAGCTTATCATAAGCGTGATTTGGTACTTTAGCTGGTTTTAGTCGTATTCACCGAAGTATAACTTGCGTATGTAGTAAATATTGTTCAGAAACTATTTAGTAGGGGTAGGGTAGGGTTGCAATGAAATGTTATTTTTACGACGGTGTGATTTCATGGTATAAGGAGGTCTCAATAACCTGACAAACATTCAAATTAAAACTGTTTTTTACCAACGGGGAGTGACCATACCTGTGAGGAAGAAACGGAATACCTCCATTCGTTTTCTTTTTACATGTAACTATTATGAAATCAATCGATAGTTTCAATATTTAAATTTATGAATTTAATGTGTCATATATCCTTTTCTTCAGGAATTGTTGTAAAATTATCACTCCAATCTTAGGAGCTTTTGTTTCATATATACATATTAACTTTTGGGGGGCATATTTTGCAATGTGATAGGCAAATAATATCTTTGTCGACCATGCTGCTTTAAGAGATCTTCAATGGATTTCCTTCTTATACATGTAATTTTCAGCTTTTAGAAACGTGACACTCTATGTACAAGTATAAACACTTAACGCTCATTTTTGTGTACTTTTGTTTCATAGACTAGTACAATGGAAACACATTTCCACACTCTTATTCTATTTTCAGGCTATGTTTTTTGTCATTTTTACCATTTTGTCAGTAGTGAAATCTTGCATTTTGCCATGGCTAGCAAATGCACATTTGATATCTATTTTAAGAATCACAGTTTAACAACACTTTAATATGTTGTTTATGTAATATTATGTATCCGAGTTTTTTTAAATCTTAAAATAATTCGCAGATAAATTTCTCATATGATTTGCTTGAGGACTGCAAAACTTGTTTTTTTTTTTCTGATTGGTGCAGGTTACGTGTGTAAACCCTTAAGTCGCTCTTTCAAAAGAAGCAAATTCAAAAAGATAGAATTCAACATTTTCATTATTCAATGAGAAACGTGTAGACAAATTGAATTTCCGACAGAAATTTAAACCATTTGTATTTAAATTGATTGTGACAATGCTGCCAGAATGTATGAAGTTAATTAATGCGGTAAACAAAAAAAGATAGTGCAGAATAAAAAGAACATTTTTACAATATTTTGCATATCCTCAAAAGACTTTACCCTAATACACTAAGACCAAATAGATGTTTTCAATTTTAAAAGAATAAAATATATAATCTGTTTATTTTCATCCATACGCATTTCTTGTCACTTTTTTATTTTATTGACTTTTTATTGTTGAAGACATTGCCGAAAATAATACGAGCAGTTGACATATTCTTGACATTCTGTAAGTTGGGGAAATCAAGAGTAAATGAATACAAGTAATGTAATTAAAATAATAAATATTATACAATGCACTGACTACTTAGAGGCCTTTGAAAGAATATACGTGAAGACCATCCTTTGTATGTTCAGAGACGTGTAAATGAATATGAGAGAAAGGCAGAACGTCAATCTGCACGTTTATTTTTATATTCTGAATAAAATTTAGGCCGCACTGTCAGTACGACTTCAGATCTCTACATTGTATGTCAAGGTCTCAATTAGGCTTTAAAGCCAATCCGAGTTCAACCCATTGCATTATTATTTAGCGATAATACTAAAAAAACTTATTCGCACAAATTATCATCACATCAAGACGATGTGTCGAGTTGAGTTTTTTGATCGCCCGCATTGATGGTAAGTTCTATATGACAGCATTCGAAGAACATACATCAATTCAATGTTACACTGATACTGTCGTCGACCTACTACTTATATGGACTTAACTGGTAAGTTCAGCTTAATAAGTATCACAGTCGAAATGTATTTAACTATGTTACCAAGCAAAAGGTTAATAAAAGATATCCTCACTGAATAGGTTTCACTACATTGTCAGAGGGTATAATTGAATTTTATTGACAGAAAATTTAGGATATACAACGCACACCAGTAAAACATATATGTGCACAACCGTGAGTGTAAGCCAGTGGAACAGTCCAAGGAAATACATAAAACAATATCTAAGTACAAGTCAAGATTTCATGACACTTAAACTATAGGGTAAGAAATAAAGTAACAGAAAACAATATCAAATTGCAATGTCACACACTATGATAACCAGTGTTATATTAATATCAAACAAAGAAGTGCACGAACAGGATACTGATTTACAGACTGAATGTCAATGGTATCTAGATCCTATCTTGCGGCGTCATCTTACCTATGGCTGAAGAAGGCAGGAGCATGCTCGCATCCAGGAAGCATTACAGATATTTTGTGATAATGCGGAGTGGTAATAAGGTTTATTTGGATATTTTTATCTGATTTTGTTACTAAGACATTATTGATCAATCACAGTGTCCAGGAATAGATGAGGTCATGTATGTCATATACATTTAACAATAGTTCCTAATATTGAGTTTATGTATTTTCTCCACATCGAGCCAATATTTTTTTGCATGAAAAGTTTTCAAATAACCATTAACATCTAATTACAGCGGATCATTTCAGTCTTTACGAATCATTATCCACGATTTAAGATAAAATACAAGACATGAATAGACGACGTGCGATAAAATATGCATTTTGCATTTATTTCTTTTAGAACATGTTTAAAAAAATGGAAGTTTTTTTGCATAAAGATCATTGCATTATTTTAGCAAAAGAGCTTTAAATAAAAATTATTCATATTCGTTGGCTGGTCTGTGAGATTGAAAGATGCGTATTGTGTCCTGTTGTTTCTTGTTGTTGTTGTTGTTGTTGTTGTTACTGACAAGAACATTTTACAAAGAAAAAAAGATGTGTCTGGTCTGAAAGCACTTGCTTCTTGGTTTACACTACACGGAATAAAAGAAACATGGATAACACTGTCGTTAATGTTTGTTTTGCACATAAGAATACTTCTGTGTAGTCTGACCTCCTTATTTAACATAGTGCTTGCTCCAAATGGCTAGAATTCTCTTTGGTCATTTTCAGTTTTAACCTTTCGAAGGCAGTTACCAAAAATATGAAGTCGCTTTATGAGTATTTTCGCCAAACCAACGAGTCAAAGGAACAGCGTGATGTCAAAACATTGTGTCAAAGTTAGGAAGACTTACGTTTAACACTCTATTGTTTTCTAATGTTAAAAGTATTACACAGTTACAATTACTTATTTTCGCCATAACTTCTAGGTGAAATACATTTCAGACCAACCCGTTCAGTGTCTGTGAAGTGGCGGAGAGGCTCGTTAAAGAACCTGTATTTCAAGATCACAAAAGGACATAATAACAATTGCAAATTCGATTACACTTTCTAAACGGTGTATCTATAACATCTTGAATAAGAAATTCGAATTAGGAAGGTGTGTGCTCGATGGGTAAATGCGTTGTTATGCGTAGCGTATATGAAAAGTACTAAATAAAGATGACGTACGTTTCGTATCTGATGCCTATAAACTGTATGTAGCTCAGTGAGACAATGTGTCTAGTAGTCCAGATAGAAAGACTTAGGAAAATGTTAACAAATATTTTGTTTTTATCCCACCATCTCTGTAAATATCGGTTGATATAAACCGTGTGATAAAGATGAGCTTTATCAACCGACATTCGCGGACCTGCGCTAAGACGTACTACGTTTTTGACGAAATGATCAGGAATGTTTACTTGAACAAAACTCATTTATCGCGTAATTATTCTTGAGATCACGCAAAAAATGTCCATAATATAAAGATCGGTTAAATAGAGCAAACGAGGGTATTAAAAAAGTGAGGTTGAGCGAGGTCTTGATCTCTTACCTGCATTGATTGAAAATTTAAGTAGCGGTAACTTAACCGACTGAATTAACGGGGCATTTAATAGAAACTTTCCGAAGTTCTATTTAACAATGATCGGCTATTAAAAATTTGTAAAAAAAATAAATAAATAAAATATAAAAGCATTATTAATCAAAGTGTAGCCTACACATTTACAATTCAAAAACTTGCAAAAACAAGCTGAAAACAGAAATAAAGGCACATAATTAAAACTGTTTAGGATTAGTAATAAAATTAATAAAATACGAATTTGTAGTCTGCAACAATAAAAAATTGTCAAAATGTCAGATCATGAAAGTCTCTGTTGTTATTTGGTACGAATTGAAAGAATTTGATGAAGAATCGTGTGAAAACCTAAGCAGTGTTGTAGAGATGAGCTACGAGGATTTCGAGGAAAAAATTGGCTTTAGTCCTAATATTTTAAGAAGAAAAATGATGATCAAATGTCGTTACATGATGAACATTCAAATGGTTTAGATAAAGCTCGATCTTTAGTTGAACCAAATACAGCTGACTGCACACATCTGGACAAATGTCCTAATAAATCACAGTTTCTAGACGTAAAGATGATCACCAATACACCACCTCCAATCCCAACATTTCTCCAAATTTCTTAAATCACCCTGACAAAATCACAACTATCCTTGCAATTTTATGGCGCTAAATTCAATGTTCGGAATTTTAATGTCATGCACAATTAAAATCAATGAGCAAACTGTTTTTACAACCACAAACACACACAAACCTCGAATGTAATTCGCATTTCTTAATGCCATGTGCATAGCAACTTTAATGTTACTTGGCCTTGACATTACACACTACATATATAACTTTACACGAGGGTGTGATTTTTGTTGTTGTTATTTTCCAACCATTATTTTCAATTATCGCAATGATTAAAAATACAACCTTATGTATAGCGCAAATAAAATAAAAGAAATAACATATGTATAGTTAAATAGAACTATTTCTTATAGCCGAATTAGTCAATGCACGCGCATGAATTTCGTGTATTGCATTGGAATGTCAGATCATGTACATGTAAAGGAGGAGCAGTAGCGGTATATTTAAATGTTTCCCTTTTAAATCAATTTGAAAAAACCATTGTTGGTGGGATAAAAAGAATACCAGGTTAGTGTTCATATAGATAGATTTATCTATATCTACACTAACCTGGTATTCTCTATATATCCTCTTTAAATTTTGTTTAGTTAAACACATGCGTCGTAAAATGATGGTATGTATTCATTTTTTAACATATTGCTCTTATTGCAATCATTGGCCATGAATGTTGCTGAATGGCTTTTTACAATTTATTACTAGCCTACTTTATATTAAAATTATAGTTTCTACATGTACATATATGTGTATATATATATATATATAAATGTAGAAACAATCCTAATAAATATTGAAATAATTTATGATCAAGGGGCATGATAAAATCAATGTTAAAATGTTTATTGCAATATGCGTATGTGGCGATGTTTTTCCACGTGGTTACGTCGTGCCTCTTTACGTCGCTTACGCAAGTTTCTAAGAACAAAGGCTATAACTAAAATCTAAATCTAACTAAAAGCAGACACAACAGACGTTGAAAGAACGAACATTGGAGTAAACCTCAGAAATGAATTGTCGTGTTCTAGGATTTAGCATCTGAAGATCTTTATTGTTGTGGTTATTGCTTCTTCGGGTTTGATTGCTATAAATTTCTAAAATAGACAAAATGCCTTGTATTGACGCATTGGTAGGAAACAAGGTTCAATAATGTGAACTTTTTAAGGAAAATATATAACATTTCTACATGTCGAATACGGGGTATTAGGGTGACTTCAAGAACAATAACAATGTCTTCTAAATAGAAGTTGTTGCTTCTTGTATAAAAACCTCATCAAGCGTAAAGACGGTGAAATAGAATACTGATTAGATATGTGGTTTGTTATGTCTGCTTTGAAGAGCGTATTGAATTCAGTGTCTCGTGATCTGTGCCATTTCCATACATACATTTTGTTACCATTGAATGATATATTCAGCATTGCAATTAAAATATATATTTTTAAAACAACTTTTATCAACCATTTGAGAGTTCTACAAGTGAGAAAAGTGTTGCATATATAAACTAAATATAAAACAACTAAAAACGAACGGGTAAATCGGCATTTTAATTAGAATTATCAATTTTTAACATTAAGTATATTACACGGTATATAACTTTCTGAAGAGTCATTAGTCTTAGAACTTAATTATTCGTACGGTTGCATCAAGTTGCGTAATGGGTTGATTTTTTTCTATTTGCTTGGTATTTTCAAAGTGAGGAAAGGAAATGCATAATTATATTAACAATTCCAGTAAACCAGCAGGTATAATAATTATGTTCCACTGTGATAAAAAAATAAAGAATTTTCAGCAAAAATGTAACAGTTAAGTATAAAGTTATTAGACAGATACTTATATCACTTAATCAGGCGTATTTTTTATCACAAGAAATATTATTGGTAATCTCATTGGATAAAATATTTTTCTATAAGAAGATCATGTAAAACATTCGGCATCTGATACTAATGTATAAGTTGTTATTTGAATAATTCGCAGTGAAATTCCATTTATTAAGAGGTTTCTTTACTTAACATTGTACTTATTGAAAAGTGTATGGAGCTTTTGTAAAATGTAGTTATGTTTTCATGTGTAAATGTTTTTGCCTTTGAATGTTCGGTTTGATATAGCA